>CAUYOR010182666.1:0-12629 GCA_963573925.1 Callimico goeldii
TTTTTTTTTTTTTTTTGAGACGGAGTTTTGCTCTTGTTACCCAGGCTGGAGTGCAATGGCGCGATCTCGGCTCACCGCAACCTCCGCCTCCTGGGTTCAGGCAATTCTCCTGTCTCAGCCTCCCAAGTAGCTGGGATTACAGGCACGCACCACCACACCCAGCTAATTTTTGTACTTTTTAGTAGAGACGGGGTTTCACCATGTTGACCAGGATGGTCTCGATCTCTCGACCTCGTGATCCACCCGTCTCGGCCTCCCAAAGTGCTAGGATTACAGGCTTGAGCCATCGCGCCCGGCTACCTTAGTGTTTTTGACATAAAGTAGGAATCGTGCAGCACAAGCTCTAGGAAGCCAGCATTAAGAAGTTTTTTGTTTTGTGTTTTGAGATGGAGTCTCACTCTGTCACCCAGGTTGGAGGGCAGTGGTGTGATCTCAGCTCACTGCCTCCCAGGTTCAAAAGATTCTCCTGTCTCAGCCTCTCGAGTAGCTGGGACCACAGACATGCAACACCTCGCCTAGCTAATTTTTGGATTTTTAGTAGAGACAGGGTTTTGCCATGTTGGCCGGGCTGGTCTTGAGCTCCTGACCTCAGGTGATCTGTCTGCCTCAGCCTCCCAAAGTGTTAGGATTACAGGTGTGAGCCACCGTGCCTGGCCCAGAGTTAAGAATTTTTGAAAACAGACATAAAGCCATAGAATGAGACCCTCTCTGAGGGGAAAGCCCTTAAAATGCATTTCTATATGGGCACTTCAAAAATTCTCAAGCAGGTAGGAACAACGAGGAAAAAAAAGTAGATGTGCAGGACAGTAAAGATGAAAAGACAGGCATGAGGCAATCAGCATGAAAGAGTGGCAAGACTCAGAAGAGTGACACGAGGAGGCCAAGGCCCAAAATAAATGCAGATTTACAAAAAGACTAGCAAAACCCAACGGGGTATTTTTAGTGATGTTTAGAGAAAAAAGGCAATTTGCCTTAGGATAAAATGTAATGCTGAGAAAACAGAACTTGCCAACTTCCATTTTGCTTCTACATCCAAGGGGATACATTTTTGGTTTAGTCGAGAATTAACAATCCTAAGGACAAAAGTAAAGTCCCAGAGGAGGATGAATTCAAGCCTATTCACTAAATAATTTCTATCAAGAGAACTGGGTAAACTTGCAAATAAGGTCACCGAACTAAAGAAAAATTTAAGAAATTATGTTGGTAAAAAGTGAAATCTTAAAAGAATTAAGAGGGAGAACTACTGTTCCAGTCTGCAGAAAGTACAAAGTGGATGACAAACTCAACAAACTATAGAGAAGTGAACATGTTGTAACTCTTGGGCTAGATTCTAAACAGGATTCTTCCATTTTTTTTTAATGGATGTGGAAAAGAAGAGAAAGTACCTTTTTCTGATTATAAAAGAAATGCATACCTGTGGAAAATTAAGAAAGTACAGAAAAGAATAACAACCCCTCATAATTACATGATCTAGAAATAACCACTGTTAAAATGTTGACATCTTTCTAGTGAATATATATCTTTACTTTTCACTTGTATCATACAATGTTCCATGAAAACTTCATGAATATAAATTACTGAATTCATAATAGTCTATCACATGGATGCATGATCATTTATGTAATCATAATGACTGTAATAATAAGGTAATGGCTTACAAATGCTAATAGAGGAAGTCATGATCCCTAGGAGCCAAGACTCATTAATTAACTCATTCTTTTACTCGTTCAACAAATATTTATTGTCTACTTACATGCAGGCCTCTTCTAAAGCTGGACACACAGCCATGAACACAACAAATATAAATCCTTATCCTCACAAAGCCTCCTTTCTAAGTCGGAAAAGAGACAGTAAACAAGAAAGTTATAAATACTAAGGAGAAAAAAATAAGGCAGGGAGAAAGGGTAAGACTGTGTTGGAAGTTAAGATTTCAGCTGAAATGGCCAGAGAAGGCATCAGGAAATGTCATTAGAGAGAAAACATGAAGACGAAGGAAAAGGCACATGGATATCTAAAAGAAGAGCATTTCAAGCAATGGAAACAGCGAATGCAAAGGCACTGAGGTGGGAGTAGGCTTGCATATTCAAAGGCAGCCAGTGTGGCCACAACAAAGTGAAAAAGATGAAAAAATAGAAGCAAATGGGGAAGAGGATTATATAGGGCCTTTGGGATCATGTATAGGCTATCTGTTCATCTGAGCCAGGAAGCCACTGGAGGGTTTTGAGGAGGGAAGAGACGTGAGTTGACTTAAGCTTTAACATGATACTATGGCTGCTGTATTGAGAATAGACTGAAGTGAGGAAGGAAGAAGCAGGCAAACCAGGGTGACAGAGTAAGATGGAATAGAGCAAACAAATTAGCCATCTGGTTGAATGACCCTAAACAAAAGGTTTCATGAATAGACTGGTGTGATGCTAAAAGCAGTTTTAAATGACTAATACATTTAAAAAAATAATTTGACCTAACAAGAAAACATGCTGAGGCCGTGCATGGCAGCTCATGCCTATAATTTCAGTACTTTGGGAGGCCAAGGTAGGAGGATCCTCTGAGGTCAGGAGTTCGAGACCAGTCTGGCCAACATGGTGAAACCCTGCCTCTATTAAATACAAAAAAAATTAGCCAGGCATAATGGTGGGTGCCTGCAATGTCAGCTACTCAGGAGGCTGAAGCAGGAGAATCACTTGAACCTGGGAGGCAGAGGTTGCAGTGAGCTGAGATCGTGCCACTGCACTCCAGCCTGAGTGACAGAGACTCAGAGACTCCAAGATCGTGCCACTGCACTCCAGCCCAAGACTCCATCTCAAAAAAACAAAACAAAACAAAAACAAACAAAAAGAGGAAACATGCTGATCATAATCAAATGTAAAATTGTAAAAAAAAAAAAAAAAAGAAAGAAAGAAAAAAGAAAACATGGTGGGAAAAATCTGAATACCAATTAGCTATTTAATGACATTAAAGAAGTACTGATTTTTTAGGTGTGATAATGGTATTGTGGCTACATTTCAATAAGAATCCATTTTTAGAGATGCAAGACTGAAGAATTTAAGGATGAAATGATCCAATGTTTAGGATTTGCTTCAAAATCATCAGTGAATGGAGGGGAAAGTGGGTGAGGATACCTACGATACAAGACCACGTATTGATGGTTGCTAAAGGAGGGTGATGTGGAATCATTTTACTACTCTCTCAACTTATGTTTGAAAATGTCTTTGGCAGGGCGCAGTGGCTCATGCCTGTAATCCCAGCGCTTTGGGAGGCCGAGGTGGGTGGATCACCTGAGGTCAGGAGTTCAAGACCAGCCTGGCCATCATGGTGAAACCCCATCTTTAAAAAAACAAGAAAATGTCTTTAACAAAAAGTTTTTTTTAAATCAAGAATGGCACACACCTAAGAAATGGCAAACAAATACGCGGAATGAAACAATGAATGCTCCGAAAAAATTTCAAGAGCTAGAATTCTTGGCCATATTAAACAGATAAAATGCAGTAGGGAAAACTACAAAGTCCTATATTTGGTTCCAAAGCATCAAGTGAACAGTAGAAAAATGAACAAAACCTAGATGAACAGCTCCTATTAAAAATAAAAAAGGCTTAGAATTATAATATACAGCAAAGTCAGCAAGTAAAATGCTAAAAACTAAAGCAATCCTCCGAAAGCATTAAGTATAGAATTAAAAAAAAAAAGAGAAGGGTGCAGGGAAACAATAGATCGTTCTTTCATGAACTGTCTTTGATGTGCAGTTATCTGCAGTTCTAAGAGCCTCTTCTAAGAGGGCTGTGTTCAAATACTTGCAACTAGGTCATACCAGGAATGAATGAGGGAGCTAGGGATATTAACACAGGAAAGAAGACTGAAGAAAGGGACATAATACTACTTTTCCAATTCCTGAATTAATCATCTTATACCTGTAAACCAAAAAGTATCTGGGACAGACCTCAATCAATTTAGAAGTTCATTTTGCCAACATTAAGGAAACACCCAGGAGAGAGTTCTGTGTCTTTCTCCAAAGATGATTTTGAGGGCTTCAATATTTCAAGGGGAAAAGTGAGCTGGAGGGGAAAGAAAGGTATGGTAATCCATATGTTGCAAGAGAAAAGGAGCAGGTAGGGG
This sequence comes from Callimico goeldii, assembly GCA_963573925.1. Classification (NCBI taxonomy): domain Eukaryota; kingdom Metazoa; phylum Chordata; class Mammalia; order Primates; family Cebidae; genus Callimico; species Callimico goeldii. The sequence goes on from CAUYOR010182666.1 coordinate 4,111, forward strand.
AATAGTCAATTGTGTTTTCATCTGGTGCTCAGTAAATAGGCATTTTGCATAAGATAAGGTGAATCTACAGTAGTGACCTGTGCAGATATTTAATCTTTTATCTGTAGCTACCTGCTTAGGAACAAAAGGAAAGGCAGTTTCTTGCATGACTCAGCTTTCAGCTTTATTTTTTCCTTTAGGCATAGTGAAATGGGGTCCCAAGGTTTTATTTTCCTTTCACGCACCTTTAATCTATTTTTCCTCCATTCTTATTTTGGCAAAGGATATCATCATCTATCCTTTCACCTAAACCTGAGAACAATCCAGATGTCTCCCTCTCCTTCACCTTCCAATTCTATTTTAAAATGTCTCTTAAAATTGTTCTCTTCCTTCCAATCTATCCATTGATAACCTTTCTGGCTCCAATATCCCTATTTCCCTTTGGGAACTCCTCTCAGCTCCAGACTGGGTTCATCAGCCTATTCTTTCTACCCACGGCACCACAAGTTAACTTAATTCAAGCCATTAATGTGAGTGGATATGTTTGCTGGAACTTCTGGAAAAGAATCTGGGGAGTAGGGTTGGAAGGTGAGAGTGAAGGAGGACTTAAAAGAAAAGAAGCCTGGAGCTGTGCCCAGCAAAGTGCTGTAATCCCAGTACTTAAGAGCTGATGTGGGACAATGACTTGAGGCCAGGAGTTCCAGGCCAGCTCTACGTACATACATATATACATACATATATAAATGAGGCACTCTCACTTTCTCTGGGCAATGAATGACATGAGAGGAGGTAATGTCTGAAACTGTTGCAACCACTGTTACTACCCTGAGGGAGCAGCCAGAGTACAGAACCAACTTCAGAATGAACCAGAGTATAAAGAACAGAAAATAAGAGCTGGAGCCCCGACGTGACAACTGAAAGTCTCTGGATCATACCACACTGGAAGACAGTTCTAACACAGGGTCTTTTCATTCACGCAAGTCAATACGTTCTCTGTCTTAAGACAAGTCAAGCTGACTTTTCTGTCACTTGTCACAAGCATCCTAACAGATGAGCCCAACGACATCGACTTGGTGATGCCCATGGTGTCTCAACTGGATGACTACAACAATCTTCTCCCTGAAGAAATCCTCACAATGTTGTGTCTACACTGCTGCCAGGCTGTCCTTTCTAAAACCACATTAAATGTTTCTCTTCTACTTACATACTTAATAATGCCTCATCTTCCTTTAGAATAAAACCCAAACTCCTTAAGTATAATAGAAAAAAAACCTTCACGATTTGGTCCATGCCAACTTCTCTGGAGTCTTCTCTCACACTCTATGGATATTTCAAGGCTCTATATTTCTTTTTTTTTTTCTTTTTTTGAGACAGAGTCTTGCTCTGTCACCCAGGCTAGAGTACAGTGGCGCGATCTCAGCTCACTGCAACCTCCATCTCCCAGGTTTAAGCGATTCTCTTGCTTCAGCCTCCCAAGTAGCTAGAATTACAGGGGCACACCACCAAACCTGGCTAATCTTTATATTTTTAGTAGAGACAGGGTTTTTCCATGTTGGCCAGGCTGGTCTGAAACTCCTGGTCTCAAGGAATCTGCCTGCCTGGGCCTTCCCAAGTGCTGGGATTGTACAGACAGGAGCCACTGCACCTGGCCCTAACACCCTTTGTTTCTTTGCTCTGTGTTTCTTCCGTCTAGAATGCCTTTTTTCTTCTGGAAGATTTAAAAAGCAAAACAAAACAAAACATTTTAAGAGTTTCCTCCTCAATTTAGCCAAGAAAGGCAAAGCTGGATTAACATCTAAATTTCAATTAATGTAATATGCCACATCTATATAAATAAAGGACAAAACACACATAATCATCTCAACATACATAGAAAAAAGTATTTGATAAAATTGAACATCCCTTCATAATGAAAAACACTCAACAAATATGAATAAAAGGGAACTTCCTCAACCTGATAAAAGGCATCTACAAAATGCCCCCAGATAACATTATATATATTGGTATGACAGCTTTCTTCTTAAGATCAAGGACAAGAAAGGATGTTTGTTCTTACCACTTCTATTCAACATTGTAGTAAAGGTTTCAGCTAGGGCAGTTAAGCAAAAAAAGTAAAGATAAAATTAAAAGGCATTCAGATTAAAAAAAAAAAGTAAAACTATCTCTATATCTATATGCAGATAACAAGTTCAGCAAGGTAACAAAATACAGTATCAATATGCAAAAACTAATTGTCTCTATACTAGAACAATCTGAAAACAAAATTTATAATAGCATCAAAGAATAAAATACTTATGACTATATTTAACAAAATAAGACTTTCACACTAAAAACTACAACCTCCTTTAAAAGAAATTAAAGACCTAGACAAATAAAAAAGAAATCATGTGTTCATAGACTGAAAGCTTTAATATTGGTAAGATGGCAGTACTCCCCAAATTGCTTCACTTCACTGTATCAAAATCCCAGCTGGCATTTTTTTGGCAGAAACTAATGTGATAATCCTAAAATTCATACGGATATGCTAGGTCACAGGACCCAGAATAGCCAAAACAATATTGAAAAAGAACAAAGTTGGAGGACACATTTCATGATTTCAAAACTTACAAAGCTACAATAATTAAGACAGCATGGTACTGGCATAAGGATAACCATATAGATTAATGTAATATAATTGGGAGCCCACAAATAAACTCTTACATTTAGAGTCAATTGATTTGACATGGGTGCCAAAACAATTCAATGAGAATTTTGTCTTTTTAACAAATGATGCTAGGGCAACTATATATCCACATGAAGTTGGACTCCTACCTTACCCATATACACAAATTAATTCAAAGGGATCAAAGATTTAACTGCAGGAGCAAAAACTACAACACTTGAAAACAGGCAAAAATCTTCGTAACCTTGGATTTGGCAATTTGTCTCAGATATGACACCAAAAGCAGAAGAAGCAAAAGAAAAAGGTAGATAAACTGGACTTCATCACTATTTAAAACTTTTCTTATTTAAAGGGCACCATCAAGAAAGTGAAAGTAATCACTGAATGGAAGAAAACATTTGCAAATCATGTATCTGATAACAGACCTGTACCGAGAATATACGAATAACTCTTAAACCCAACAATAAAAAGACAAGAGGCCAACTGTGGTGGCTCACACCTGTAATCCCACTGTTTCAGGAGGCCAAGGTGGGAGGGTCACTTGAGGCCAGGAGTTTAAGACCAGCCTGGGCAACACAGTGAGAGCCTCATCTCTGCAAAAAATTTTTTAAAATTAGCCAGGCATGGTAGCACATACCCGTAGTCCTAGTTCTGGGAGGCTGGGGAGGGAGAATCACTTGAGCCCTGGAGTTTGGGGCTGCAGTGAGCAATGATGGCACCACTGCATTCCAGCCTGTGCACCAGAGTGAGACCCTGTCTCTCCAAAAACAAGGACAAGTAATCCAACTTTTAAAGAGGGTTAAAAGGACCTGAATAGACATTTTTCCAAAACAAGACATACAAATAGACAAAGAGTGAATAAACACACAAAAAAATGCTCAATGTCATTAATCATCAGGGAAATGCAAATAAAATCACAATGAGATACCATTTCATTCCCACTAGGGTGGCTATAATCAAGAAGACAGGTAACAAACATGTATTGACAAGAAATCAGAAATCCTCTTGCACTGCTAGTGGTCATGTAAAATGGTACAACTGCTTTGGAAAACAGTCTGGCAGTTCCTCAAAGGTTAAACATATAATAAACATACAACCTAGAAATTCCACACTTAGTTTCAGCCACACTGGAATGCTCACATTTTCCAAATGTATGTGCTGAAGATAAATGAAATGAAAACATAAGTCTACACAAACATTTGTACACAGACATCAGTAGCAACATTATTCATAACAGCTAAAAGGCAAAAATTCAATGTTCATCAACTGATGAATAAATTGAATGTGGTATATCCACACAATGAAATATGATTCAGCCATAGTCCAGGCATGGTGGCTCATGCCTATAATCCCAGCACTTTGGGAGGCCCAGGCAGATGGCTCACAAGGTCAGGAGTTTGATATCAGTCTGGCCAATATGGTGAAACTCCGTCTCTACTAAAATACAAAAATTAGCTGGGCATGGTGGCATGTGCCTGTAGTCCCAACTCCTTTGGAGGCTGAGGCAGAAGAATCACTTGTACCTGGGAGGCAGAGGTTGCAGTAAGCCAATATCACACCTCTGCACTCTAGCTTGGTGACAGAATGAGACTCTGGCTCAAAAAAAAAATAAAATAAAATATTCAGCCATAAAAATAAATATTACTACATGCTACAACATGGATGAGCCTTGAAAACATTATGCTAGTTAAAAGACGTCAGTCACAAAAGTTTAGATATTGTATGATTCCGTTTACATGAAATGTCCAGAACAGGCAAACTTACAGAGACATAAAGTAGATCAGTGGTTGCCTAAGGCTGGAAGTGGGGTGGGGCATTTGTGGGGTGATAGCTAAAATGTATGGGGTTTCTTGAGGGGATGATGAAATATTCTAAAATTGATGTGGTGATGACTGCACAACTCTAAATATACTAAAAACCAATAAATGATACACTTTAAGTGGGGAATTGTATGATATGTAAATTAGATCACAAGAAAGCTGTTTTCCCAAAAAAATAAAAAATAAAAATAAACTTCCCTCCTCTATACTCTATGAAACTCTTCTTCTTTTTTTTTTTTTTTAAAGGCAGGGTCTCACCCTGTTGCCCAGGCTGCAACATAATCACACCTCACTGTAGCCTTGACCTCCAGACCTCAAGCAATTCTCCCACCTCAGCCTACAGCATAACTGGGGCTACAGGTGCACACCACCATGCCCAGCTAACTGAAAAAAACATTTTTTGTTGAGATTGGGGTCTCATTATGCTGCCCAGGCTGCTCTCAAAGTCCTAGGCTCAAGCAATCCTCCCACCTCAGCCTCTCAAAGTGCTGGGATTACAGGCATAAGCAGCTGCAGCTGGTTATGAACCCCCCCTTTTTTTTTTGACACTGAGTCTCACTCTGTCATCCAGGCAGAAATGCAGTGGGGCGATCTCGGCTCACTGTCACCTCCACCTCCTGGGTTCAAGCAATTCTTCTGCCTCAGTTTCCTAAGTAGCTGGGACTACAGGTGTGTGCCAACACGCCCGGCTAGTTTTTTGTATTTTTAGTAGAGATGGGGTTTCACTGTGTTAGCCAGGATGGTCTTGATCTCCTGACCTCATGATCCACCTGCCTTGGCCTTCCAAAGTGCTGGGATTACAGGCATTAGCCACTGCACCCAGCCTGAAACCCTTCTTAAGTCTTAACACTGACCATTGCATACATGTCTCCATTGTTCCCTGTGCAGACCTGAGTTAACACTCTTGGTTTTATCTGTTTTCCTTTACTATGGATTTGGCTCATTTTTTCTTGGAATACACAGTATCTGTAGACTGTGTGCATAGTATGTGATACAACTACATCATAAATATTTGTTTAAAGACTATCTTAAAGGTTCTCATGTGGAAAGGGAACTGTGCTTGTTTCATGCACATCCATGAGCAAAAATGGAAGACATAATGACATGTATTTTTAAGAATTTTCAAATACTCAGGGTTATTCCTTTCTTCAAAGCAGGGATTTCTGGGTTCTGCGAATTCTCTGAATTGATGCTGAAATTCTGAGTATATTTACAAAAGACATGTACATTTTTCTAGAGAGAAAATACAGTTTTAGGCTGAGTGCAGTGGCTCAAACCTGTAATCCTAGCACTTTGGAAGGCGAGGCAGAAGGATCACTTGAGCCCATGAATTTGACACCAGCCTGAGCAATAAAATAATGAGACCCCCATCTCTACAAAAAAAAATTTTTTTTAATTAGCCAGGTGTGGTGGCATGTACCTGTAGTCCCAGCCACTTGGGAGGCTGAGGAGGATCAGTTGAACCCTGGCAGTAGAGGCTGCAATGAGCTGTGATCATGACTCTATACTCCAGCCTGGGTGACAGCGCGAGACCCAGGGAAAGGGAAAGAGGGCAAGAAAGAGAGGAAGATATGAAAGGAGGGAGGAAGAGAAGGAGGGAGGGGAAAAAAGGAAAGAAGAAAAGAAAGAGAGAAGGAAGAGAAGAGAAAGAAAAAAAGAATATAGCTTTAGAAAGAAAGAAAGAAAGAAAGAAAGAAAGAAAGAAAGAAAGAAAGAAAGAAAGAAAGAAAGAAAGAAAATAGCTTTTATCAGATTCTCAAAGGGGTATGTAAACCCAAAATAGGATTCACTGCTGCAAGTTTCAGTTACTGGAATATATCATTCAAGTTAAGTTTTTTTTCCTACGTTATACGACTTCAGTACCTTCTCTTTCCCAAAAACAGAATTTACAATATTAGTAGCTTAGTAATCTTAAATTTAAAGTATTTATTGACTGCCCATTATATACCAAGTACTAAAGAAATAGTGGTAGGACAGATCCAAGACGGCTGATTAGGTGCAGCTCAGGATTGCACCTCCCAGAGAAAGTATGGAGGGTGAGTGGACCCCACATTTCCAGATGGATTTTCATTGCCCAGAGACCAGGATATTCCCAGGCAGAGGATCCCCACAGATGGCCAGCGCGGCTGTTTTGGCCAGCGCAGTGGGTCTCTGCACAAAATACAAAGACCGGGCGCTGTTTTAGCTGGAGACTGCAGCTCCTGGGAGACAGAGTTGCCCATTCAACTGATAAAAAAGGGAACTGAAACAGGGAGCCAGGCCAGGAGATTCCTGGGCAAAAAAGCACCACAAATCTCAGTGCAGCTATTTCAGCTGGCGCAGTGGGTCGCCTCACGGGAAATCACACAGATCCTGGTGCCTTTTCAACAGGCGACTGGAACACCTGGGAGACAGAGTTGCCCGTTCAACTGAAAAAAAAAAAAAAAAAAAAAGGAGTCTGAGGCAGGGAGCCAGGTGACCAGGCTTGGCTGGTCCCACTCCCACAAAAAAACAGCAATCAAAATCGCTCTGGATTGAGAGTTTCACGGCAAGCTCAGCTGAAACCGGGACGGTCCAGGTCTGTGGGGGAGGGGTATCCGCCATTACTGAGGCAGTCCATCACTATGGAGGTAGTTTGCCATTGCTGAGGCAGCCTGTCACTGCCAAGGCAGCCTGCCATTACAGAGAGAGTCAGCCATTACAGAGGTGGGCTGCCATTGCCGAGGCAGTTCTAACTATACCCGTATAAACAGGACTGCAGGGAAGTTCACACAGCAGCTGAGTAGAGCCCATGGCAGCTCAGCAAAGCCTCTGCAGACAGACTGTGACTAGGCTGCCTCCTCGCTGGGCAGGGAAGCCCTGAAAAAAGGCAGCAGCATGACAGAAACTTATAAATAAAGCCTTAACTCCCTGGGACAGAGCACCTGGGGGAAAAAAAGGCATTTATGAGTTCTGCTGCAGCAGACTTAAACATACCTGCCCAGCAGCTCTGAATGAACAATGGAGCTCACAGCTCAGCACTTGAGCTCCTATAAAGAACAGATTGTCTCCTCAAGCAGCTCCATGACCCCTGTACATCCAAAGAGTCATCTCATAAAGCAGAGCTCAGACTGACCAATCTGGCAGGTATCCTTCTGGGAAAAAGATAGCAGAAGAAGAAACTGGCAGCAGCCCTTACTGTTCTGCAGCCACTGCAGTTGATCCCCAGGCAAGCAGGGCCTGGAGTGAACCTCAGCAGTCCTACAGCAGAGAGGCCTGACTGTTAGAAGGAAAACTAAGAAACAGAAAGAAATAATTTCATCATCAACAAACTGAATGTCCACTCACAGACCCAATCTGAGTCAACAACTACAAAGACGACAGGTGGATAAATCCACAAAGATGGGAAGAAACCAGCGCAAAAAGGATGAAAACACCCGAAATCAGAACGCCTCTCCTCCTACAAGGGATCACAACTCCTCACCAGCAAGGGAACAAGGCTGGATGGAGAATGAGTATGATGAATTGACAGAAACAGGCTTCAGAAGGTGGGTAATAAGAAACTTCAATATAGTATTGGAAGTTCTAGCCAGAGCGATCAGGCAAGAAAAAGAAATAAAGGGTATTCAAACAGAAAAGGAGGAAGTCAAATTGTCTCTATTTGCAGAAGACATGATTGTATATTTAGAAGACCCCATCGTCTCAGCCCAAAATCTCTTGAAACTGATAAGCAACTTCAGCAAAGTCTCAGGATACAAAATCAATGTGCAAAAATCACAAGCATTCCTATATACCAATAACAGACTTAGAGCCAAATCAAGAAAAAACTGCCATTCACAATTGCTACAAAGAGAATAAAATACCTAGGAATACAACTAACAAGGAACATAAAGGACCTCTTCAAGTAGAACTACAAACCACTGCTCAATGAAAGAGAGGACACAAACAGAGACATATTCCATGCTCATGGTTAGGAAGAATCAATATCATGAAAATGGCCATACTGCCCAAAGTAATTTACAGATTCAATGCTATCCCCATCAAGCTACCAATGACCTTCTTCACAGAACTGGAAAAAACCACCTTAAACTTCATATGGA
>CAUYOR010182667.1:0-21957 GCA_963573925.1 Callimico goeldii
AATCCCGGCTACTTGGGAAGCTGAGGCAGGAGAATTGCCTGAACCCAGGAGGCGGAGGTTGCGGTGAGCCGAGAATTGCGCCATTGCACTCCAGCCTGGGTAACAAGAGCGAAACTCCGTCTCAAAAAAAAAAAAAAAATATATATATATATATATATATATATATATATATAAGTAGATAAAATGAATAAGATTCAGTGTTTCATAGCACAACAGGGTGACTATAGTCAACAATAATTCATTGTACATTTAAAAATATCCAAAGGGGTATAACTGTTCATAACACATAAAATGAATAAATGCTTGAGGTGATGGATACGCCATTTACCCTGATGTTATAATTACACTTTGCATGTCTGCATCAAAATAGCTCATGTACCCCATAAATATATACACCTACTATGTACCCACAAAAATGTTTTTAAAAAGGTCAATGGACTAAATAAAAACTTCCAAAGCTCTAATAAAGAAACTGATGGGTTCATTAAGCTGCTAATCAATATGAAGCAGAACAAAAATGAATTACATGACATTAAGTAACTGATGAAGATGTTTTTATGACTTTTATTTGAAACACTATTGGTTCTTTACTTAAATGTTTTGTTTTTCATATGTAATGAAACTTTTTTGTTAAGCTATCTATAGTTTACAGCAATTTGGTAAAGCACACTTTTGTGAACAAAGATGGAAGCATTTGCTTTTTCTCTCCACTTGATTCATCCAAAATTTGGAAACTATTCAAGAGTATTTTTCTGATAATGTGTTTATTTGCTTAAGTCCAATACAAATCTCTCTACGGCAGGATAAAATTGGAAAATTGGTTGTATTACCAAGACTTTGACTGAAATGTTACATTTGAGAATGTGGATTGAATGCCTGATTTCAAGGATTCCCAGCCTTATACTGAGTGAGTAAAAGTTGTCACTCCCGGGTAGGTCGCGGAACCTTAAGACTCCTGGTAAAATCTAACACCTGCCTTTGTTTGGCATTCCAGACTCAAGTAGTTTTACATCTGAAACTCTTGTGTGATAAAGAAAGAAAAAGTTATGTTTGTTTTAAAATGCTTTATAGTACGTGTTACTATTTTGTAGTTCTGTACTTTGTTTTCAAGATCTTTTTGTCTTCCCATAGACTAGACCAAATCCTGAATTTTTCTGGACTTCTCTAACCCAACCTTTTTTTTGTTGGAATTACTAAAAACAGGAGCTGTTCTTTTCCTTCAGCCCTCTAAGTAGATACTAGACAAATTTTAAAAAATAAGTCTTGTGCCTGATGTATGAGCTACATAGAAAGTTCACCAAATCATCCAATGCCATAACCAGAGAAATTTAAACTGCAAACCAGAGTGAGCAGTGATTTTCATTTTCATGCTGTAGACAGCTTTCTTCAAGACATCAAAACAAGGTTTTATCTCATGAGACTCTTACCCTCTCTTAACGTTTTCACTTGATAGGATAATGGGCGCTGATTTATTTAACTGGTTGCCTTTAAGCCTAGGTTTATGGTTCAAAACTATTATGCAAACTGGGATTGTCATATTGCTATTAATTTTATTTCATATGTTCCCTTTTCAAACTTTGTATTTGTTACCTGTTAAATTTTTGCAGAAGTATGACTTTTAACAGAATAATGCTGGCCTAGCACTTTGAGATGATATCAAAAGAATATATAGCAGACAAAATAAAACTTAATTATGGACTCCAGATATACTTAGCCTGACAGCCGCTCCTTTTAAACCTCCCTTACTGCTCAAATGTGGCTAAGAGGGTTTTGACACTGACTCTAGCTGCCATTCATTCTCTCCAATGTGAAACCGGAATGGGTCCATCCTGGCACCGAGGGACAATCAAATCCTAAGCATGGTAAGAACATACTCAGAGTGGGCAAGGGAAAAAAAACATACCTAACTACAGGACGATTGATCAGTGTTTCCAGAAAGAGATCTTAATCAAAAAGGTGAAATGTGAAAGTTATCAGAATCAAAATGAGAGTAACTGGTGCTAACAAAAATCATGACAAATAGAGCTGGAGAAGGCTGTGAAGACAGGGTACTTGGGCATAAATATCTGGTAACAAAAACTATCACAAAAGACTCTGCAAAAACTATAAACTTGCACAGAGGCCACTGCGACCTTACCAAAAAAAAATATTTCTGTGAGGATATCTGCCCTGCAACTATTTGTCCAATGTCATACTGGAGTCACTTTTGTTATTGATGCTGGTAGCCAAAGATAATTATCTTAAAACAACAATATGTTTTTTTAAAAAATCCTTGTCTTCCATTACCTCCCTGAATATGCATGTAGTTTACTATGTCACATGTATTCCCACTGCAATGCCCTATATCTGAATAAATATTATTTTCATTTAGAGATCCTTTCTCTATTTATTATGCAAGTTGACAACACTCAGCTATAAACGGTGACACCAAGGGATGAACCCAAGTCCATCTGCCATGGAACCTGGCTTAGTCCATGTTAGCATTAGGCAGGAAGGTCTGTGAGGAAATGCTAGGAGCAGAATGATGCAAAAAGTGAAGTTGTAGAGGGAACAAGGGGTATGTTTGTTTTAAGGAAACCAGCCTATGGTATATAGCTGGGCGGATAGAAAAACTGAAGGGACACACCAAGGGCCATTGTAGAGTCAATAGTTCAACTCCCTAGATTAGCACAAAACCAACCATTTTCACTTTCAGGAAACCAGTGTTCACATGTTGTTTTGGAGAAATAAACCCTCACTACTGACTCTTAAAAGAGTAAAGAAACTTTGGGCCATCTCAAAATGTGGCCATAATCTTGCAACATCTGTTTTTATTGATTGAGTTGTTTCGGCTTATTTAATGTAGGTCAAGTGATACACCTTCTTATCCAAGGCACCAATCTCTCCTGTAGTCTTACTGATGGATGCTTTTTGATGTTTTCTAGCTCCATATATTCTGACCTTTTATGACACATAGGAAAAGAAACTCCAAGCACAGGACTAATTGCCACTTCTATTTCAGTAGACTTTTTATTTGAATGTATTATTACAAAATATATTGATTTATATGTATGCATTTTCCTTTTTTGAGACAGGGTGTCACTCTGTTACCCATGCTGGAGTGCAGTGGTGTGAACAGGGCAACACAGCTCATTGTAGCCTTGATCTACTGGGCTGACATGATCCTCCTGCCTCAGCCTCCCAAGAAGCTGGGACCACAGTCATGTGCCACTGCACCTCGCTAATTTTTTGTTTTAGTTTTTTTTGAAAGATGGAGTCTCACTTTGTTGCCCAGGCTTGTCTTGAACTCTTGAGCTCAAGCAATCCTCCTGCCTCAGCCTCCCAAAGTGCTGGAATTATAGGCATGAACCACTGTGCTGAGCCTACATGCATTTTTAACCTATGGAAATGGTACTGTATTATATATCCCCTCCTGGGTTTTACATTTTTCCACTCAATGCTTACGTATTTAAAAGTCATCTATACCACTTTGCCTACATTTAACCCAGTGCCGCTCACTGAGGCATTAGATTTGGATATAGACACCCACCACATTTTACCTGTCTACTCTTCCAAGGATGAGCACTTAGACAGCCTCCAGCTCCTTGCTGCCCAGAGCTATGATGCATGAGCATCCCTGTACATGTTCCCATATAGCCCTGTGTGAAAATTTCTTTGGGATGTTTACCTGGAGCAGAATTGTTGGATCATAGAATATATATCTTATTTTCCTCTTTTTTTGAGAGAGGGTCTCTCTGTGTCACCCAAGCTGGAGTGCAGTGGTGCAATCATGGCTCAAATGGTCCTCTTACCTCAGCCTCCAAAGTAGCTGGGACCACAGGCATGTGCAACCATGCTTGGCTAATTTTTAAAAAAATTGTTGTAGAGACAGTGATATGGTTTGGCTGTGTTCCCACCTCATAATCCCCATGCCTCAAGGATGGGACCAAGTATGGAGGTAATAGGAGTGGTTTCCCCCATGCTGTTTTCCTGATAGTGAGTGAGTCTCATGAGATCTGACGGTTTTATAAGCGTCTAGAATTTCCCCTGTTTGCACTCACTTTGTCTTACTGCCCTGTTAACAAGGTGCCTACTTCTGCTTTGCCTTCTGCCATGATTGTAAGTTTCCTGAGACCTCCCCAGCCATAGGAAACTGTGAGTCAATTAAACTTTTTTCTTTTATAAATTATTCAGTCTCAGGTATTTCTTCATCGCAATGTGAGAATGAACTAATATAGATGGGATCTCACTATGTTGTCCAGGCTAGTCTCAAACTCCTGGGCTCAAATGATCCTCTCGCTTTGGCCTCCCAAAGTGCTATGATTACAGGAGTGATGCTCAGCCTTCTATCTCATTTTTAATAGCTTTTATGAAGTATAATTCACCTACCATGTAATTTGCTCATTTAAAGTGGATAATTCAATAGTTTAAAATATATTCACAGGGCTGTGCAACAGTCACCACAATCAATTTCAGAACATTTTCATCACTCCCACCAAACCCAGTATCCATGAATATTTACTCCCCTCTTTTTTCCCGAACTCTTACACTCCTCAGCCTAGACAACCATGAATCTACTTCCTGTGTCTACAGATTTTCCTATTCTGAGCATTTCATCTAAATGGAAGCACACATTATGTGGTCTTTTGAAACTGGTTTCTTTTATTTAGCATAATGTTTCAAGGTTCTTCCATGTCATAGTATGCATCAGTACTTTTCTATTTTTAGTAGAGATAAGATTTCACTATGTTGGCCAGGTTGGTCTTGAACTCTTGACTTCAAATGATCTGCCTGTCTCAGCTTCCCAAATTGCTGGAATTACAGGCATGAGCCACTGTGCCAACCCTTTCATTCCTCTTCACTGCTGAATAATGTTCCATCCTATGACTGTATCACATTTTCTTCACTGGTTGACAGACATTTGAGTTGTTTCCACTTTTTGGCTATTATTGGATAAACTGGTATGTACATTCATGTACAGTTGTCTCTTGGTATCTATGGGGAACTGGTTCTAGGACCACCATGGATACTAAAATCCAAGGATACTCAAGTCCCTGAGTATTTGCATATAAACTGCTTACATCATTCTTTCTACTGTAAATCATCTCTAGATTACTTATAATACTTCATACAATGTAAATGCTATGTAAAGTTGTATACTGTATTTTTAATTTTTTATTATTATTTATTGCATCATTTAAAAATGCCCCATCAGCTTTCAGGATCTTATTATTTTTCATCTTTTTCCCCTAAATATTTTTGATCCATGGTTGTTCGAATGCAAGGATGTGGGCTTCATAGATATAGAAGGCCAAGTGTACATGGTTTTGCAGAGATGTGTATTCATTTTAATTTATCTTGGGTATATAACTAGGAACAGATGGGTCAAATAGTAACTCTATGTTTAATATTTTGTATATTGCCAAACTGTTTTCCACAGTGGTTGTACCATTTTGTATTCTCACCAGCAATATTTGAGCATTTCTCTATGTCCTTGCCTACACAAAAGTGAAGAGGAAAAACAGTTTTATCTTTCTACTCACACACTCATCACAGAACATTCTGTGACCAATTATGTCTAGATATTTCCCAGGTACTTCTCTAGTGGACATCAACTGGGTGTCCACTAGAGAATTCAATTCAATTCAATTCTGACACTATCTATCTTTAGACAGTATCAGATCCCACAGGTCAAGGGGTCAGTCCCACAAGATTGCCCCAAATTTCTGATACCAATCCAAATAGATTGTGATCTATTTTTCTGACCAATGAGCTACAAATCCCCCTACACCCTTTCCAGAGTTTGGTGGGTGGGGGTGAAAGTTTCAACCCTCTAATCAATTGGTCTTTCTGGTGACCAGTCCCATCCTGAGTCTATCTCAGGGCCTGGATAGAAAATGTCAAAGGTTTTAGGTACTCTGTGACAGGAACTGGGGACAAAGACCAAAAGTATTTCATACTATGCCACAATTTGTTAGTGTCCATTTTAAAAAATGATAACTATCCTTTTAGGTGTCAAGTGGCATCTCATTGTGATTTTTATTTGCATTTCTCTAATGACTAATGATATTGCATATTTTTTGGCAATTTGTATATCTTCTTTGGAGAACTATCTATTCAGATTATTCCCCATTAAAAAAGTTTTTTTTCTAGAGACAAGGTCTCACTGTCACTCAGGCTGGAGTGTAGTGGCATTCACAGCTCACTGCAGCCTCAACCTCCCAGGTTCAAGCAATCCTCTCACTTCAGCCTCCCAAGTAGGTAGGACTACAGTTATGCACCACTGCATGTGGCTATATTTTTTTCTAGTAGAGATTGGGGTAGGGGACAGGGAGTTTCATTGGGTTGCCCAGACTGGTCTTGAACTCCTGGGCTCAAGTGATCTTGTGTTGGGATTATAGGTGTAAGCCACAGAGTCCAGCCACCAACACACCTATTTTTTCATGGAGCTATTTGTCTTTTCATTATTGAGTTGCAAAAGTCCTTTATATTATCTGAATACAAGCCCCTTATCAGATAAATGATTTACAAATATTTTCTTTGGCTAATTTCCTCTTAGCTTCAATATAAAAAATGGAACAGTTATGTGAAGGCCAAAACAACTTCATCTTAGATGAGAGATCAAATTAACTCCATCTTGGATGGTAATCCACCATATTGACTTCAGATTAACCTCAGTTCTGGGAATGTCTCTGAGATGTCCAGTTCATCTATTGTCTCTTGTGTAAGAGCATGTACTTACCATCAATCCTGCCTTAAGGGCAAATTCCTACCCATTCCCTCTGAAGCCCGTGTGCCCCTCACCTCTGGTATAAAAACCCTGGGTCTGGGGGTAATAGTGTGGGGATCTGCTACTACCTTTTTTCACTGCCTCTGGTGACACAGAAATGGCTTCTGTTCTTAAGTCTCTATTAAAGGTTTCCTTCTAAGAAATTAGATTTGTCAGCCTCTTTCTTTGACTTCTCAGCTTCCTTAGACTTTGTGGTAGGTTTGCACAGACTGCTCACAACTGTAAGACCTGTCACTATTACTTACAGGGTACTCCTGAGTAGATGCAGATTGGATTGACAAGGAGTGGAAGAAAGAAAGCAGATTTTAGATTGGTTATCAATTCAGTTCAACTAATTTCCCACACTAGTAAACACTACCTATGTACAAATTATTTTAAGCCCATAGAGAAGGGGCAAGAAGGTTGCAATCATAACATAAAGGAGTAGAATGGAGACTGCTTACATTGCAAAGTACTGTACGTAGAAACTGTCTTAAAATGTCAGTATCTCCAAGGCCTAGAAAATGTTCAGCACAGCATCTAGTCCACAAACATTTGTTCAATATAACTAAGCTGAGTTTAGAAATAACTATATGGGCCGGACATGACCGCTCATGCCTCTAATCCCAGCACTTTGGGAGGGGGAGGAGGGAGGATCACTTGAGGTCAGGAGTTGGAGACCAGCCTGACCAACATGGTGAAATTTCATCTCTACTAAAAATACAAAATTAGCCGGGTATGGTGGCACATGCCTGTAACCCCAGCTACTCAGGAGGCTAAGACAGGAGAATTGCTTGAATCTAGAAGGCGGAGGCTGCAGTGAGCCGAGATCATGCCATTGCACTCCAGCCTGAGTGACAAGAGCTAGACTGTCTCAAAAAAAAAAGAGAAATAACTATATGGCAGAAAATTGAAAGTAAAACAGAATTATAGACATCTACTAGTGTTATTGCTGTCTAAATCAACTGTTGAATTGGAATAGGGACAAAAGATGAGAAAAGTGGGGGCAAATGACAAAGAAAGAGAGAGGAAAGGAAGGATTTTAAGCACATATCAGGGAAGCCTGTGGTAAGATTCAGAAAACCTAGTGGGCAAAGCCAGGTTGACATGTGCTTCCAGGGATTACGAATTTTTAATGGCCAGATGCCATAATTCACATCTGGAATCCCAGCACTTTGGGAGGCCCAGGCAGGTGGACTGCTGGAGCCTAGGAGAGCAGCCTGGGCAAAATGGCAAACCACATCTCCACAAAATAAGAAAATTTGCCAGGCATGGTGGCTCACACCCATGGTCCCAGCTACTTGGGAGGTTGAGGTGGGAGGATCATTTGAGCTTGGGAGGTTGAGGCTACAGTGAGACAGAGTGAGACCCTGTCTCAAAAAATTTATATATTTTTAAAAACACTCACATAGAGAAAACCAGGTGAGCTCTTTTTGCACTGACAAGGCTTCAGTGGATCCAAGGTTTCTTATTAGCCCCACTGTTCTTTGTCACACAATGTTTAATGTAGACAACAGAAAACATTGAAGGTCATAAAAGGCCTAATTTTCCCCTAAGTAGCTAAAGAGGAAAGCAACAGAAACCATGCCATGAAGTGAGAACAGAAGTAGTGAGATTAGTTTTAAATTCTATTTTCCTTTTTGCTTTCACGACTCAGAGTTAGGTGCACAAATGACCCTTGGAACTTTTTGATAGTGGCCAACTTTGTATGGTGTTTGCTTGCTGTAACTTCCTAGTGGACAATCCTCAATGCAGCAGAGGATTCTCAAGGAAACCGAAGATTCTTCATTCATTCATTCACTCACTCATTAATTTATCTAACCAATATATATTGAGTACTTGGTTTCTGTTCTAGGTGCTATGGATGCAATTTATAAAATGAAGATCTACTCCATTTGTAAAATGTGAATTTTTGTATTTTATGGAGATGTGGTTTGCCATGTTGCCCAGGCTGCTCTCCTTGGCTCAAGCAATACACCTGCCTGGGCCTCCCAAAGTGCTGGGATGACAGGTGTGAGCAATGGCACCCGGCCTTTAAAAGTTCTTAATCCCTTGAAGCACACGTCCCCTCCTACCAGTCTGAGAAGTGGCAGATATAAATAAATAAATGAATGAGTAAACATCAGAGGTGCAAAGTGTTTTGAAGATGGGGACTGGCAAGGGAATAAATGGTAAGGAGAGCTGTTTTAGGCAGTGGTCAGGGAAGATCCCTCTAATATAATTATCAGTGATCAGAAATCTGAATGAAGTAAGAGAATGATCCCTGTAGCTGTCTTTTGTGGAGACCAAGGGACCCAGAGCAGAACCATCCTGGAGAGAGTAGAAGACAAAGTCAGAATAGGAGCCAGGAATGAACATACAACACCGTTTACATTAACACAGAACATTTTCTGTTTACATCCTTGGCCAGGTATGGTGGCTTATGCCTGTAATCTCAGCAGTTTGGGAGGCTATGGTGAGGGAATCGCTTGAACCCAGGAGTTCAAGACCAGCCTGTACAAGATGGCAAAACCCCATCTCTACAAAAAGAGAAAAAAGAGTTTGTCCTTTTAGGAAAGGGGATGCAAAGGTGTGTAGCAGCCACCATCTGGCCTAGCAATTCCACTGGTAGATAAATATCCAAAATCATGAAATTGTGATATGAGAAGGGTTATAGCAGCATTATTCATAATAGCTAAGAAGTGGAAACAACCCAATGTCTGTCACCTGATGAATGGATAAACAAAATGTAATATCTACCATTTAAAAATAATAAAAATGCAGAATAGAACTTCACTAAACACAATGTCTTGGGTGAGCAATGACTATCTGCACCAGTGGCGTGTGTGTAAAGTAATTTACCATGGCAGCTGTAGATAAAGAAAGGCAGATTTATTAGAGAAAGTATGAAAATATGTTGTCAGGGAGCAACAGGTAGGCTCAACAGAAGAAAAGCTGACTGTCAAACAAAGGCTTGCAGATTTTATAGACTAGTTTTTATGCTGTATGCTGAAGAGGGCAGCACTGATAACGCCAAGGTTGCAGTGAGTTAACTTGCAGGTGTCTGCTGATGGCTGGGTGCAGGAAGATTGTGAGCTATTTGTGCAGAAGGGCTATGTGTCCCGGATCATGAAGAAAGGCAGACTTCTACCTTACCTTCTTTCTCTTTTTGTTTTCCCTTAAGTCCTGCCAGTCTAACTCTGTTTCTCTAATTAGGACTCCACACATATGTGTAAGCATTCATCTATCTTTAATAAGGTGCCAAAAGGCCAGGTGCAGTGGCTCACGCCTGTAATCCCAGCACTTTGGGAGGCAGAAGTGGGCGGATCACAAGGTCAAGAGATGAAAACCGTCCTGGCTAACATGGTGAAACCCCTTCTCTACTAAAAAATACAAAAATTAGCTGGGCGTGGGGGTGCATGCCTGTAGTCCCAGCTACTGGGGAGGCTGAGGCAGGAGAATTGCTTGAACCCAGGAGGCGGAGGTTGCAGTGAGCTGAGATCGTGCCACTGCACTCTAGCATGGCGACTGGTGACAGAGAAAGACTGTCTTAAAAAAAAAAAAAAAAAAGAATAAGATGCCAAAAACTTGCTTTCTCATAGCAGAGTAGTTAGGATAGTTGTTCTTCTTACATGGTGCCAGACTTCCAAGAGGCAGGAGTAGAAGTTGCCAGTTCTCTAAAAGGTTAGGTATTACTTCACTGTATTTTATTTGTCAGAACAATCATAGCCGGCCCACATTCAAGAGTGTGCAGAAATAGAATTCATCTCTTGATGGAGGAATAGCATGTGAATACAGGAAGGAAAGAACTGGAGATAAGTTATCACAAAGATAAAATGGGTTGGGGAGCTAGAAAACATATTTAATATGTCAGGAGCCACTAACAACTGAAGACCAATTTAGAATTAAAGTAATTAAACTTCAGATTTATACGTGACAGTGGATTGAATAGTTGGTCTCAAACCTTCACCGTCCCTGCATTCACACACTTGTCATATGCAGAGTATAGTTCCCTGACTTTTGATTTTGGGCTTAGCCATATTGTATATTTTATCTATTGCTGCATCCCAAACCATCCCCAAATTTAGTGACTTAAAACAACTATGCAACAATTCTGCAGGTTGGATAGGGGTTCTTTCGTTGTTCTCACCTGGGCTCACTCATGAAGTTACATTCGGCTATCAGGTCAGCTGAGAGCTGAGCTAGGAAATTGGGACGCTTGGGCCTCTCTCTCCACATGGGCTTTCATCCATAGAGAGGTTAACCTGAGCTGGGCTTCCTCATTGCCTTTAGGATTCCAAGAGGGTGTGAACGGGACTGCAAGGATCTTTTTTTTTTTTTTTTTTTTTTTTTTAGATGGAGTCTCGCTTTGTTGCCCAGGCTGGAGTGCAGTGGCGTGATCTCAGCTCACTGCAACCTCTGCTTCCCAGGTTCAAGCAATTCCCTGCCTCAGCCTCCTGGGTAGCTGGGATTACAGGCGCCCACACCACGCCCAGTTAATTTTTGTATTTTTAATACAGACGGGGTTTCACCACCTTGGCCAGGCTGGTCTTGAACTCCTGACCTTGTGATCCACCCGCCTCAGCCTCCCAAAGTGCTGGGATTACAGGCTTGAGTCACCATGCCCAGTCTGCAAGGGTCTTTTTAGACTAAGGCTTACAAGCCATAAATTTTATTTCTACTACACTCTATTGGTCAAAGCAAGTCACAAGCTCATATTCAAGGGGCAAGGAACACGTGCAGGGGGGAAAACTCTACCTCTCGATGGGAGGAACTGCAATTGATTTATGGTCATGTTGAATCTACTACATATTAATAGCAGCAGTTGGCCATCTGGAGCAGCTGCTGCCATCACACTGACTGCAGCAGGGAGGCACAGCTGGAGCTGCATGCTCCATGAAGCTGGCGGGAGCTAGAGACAAGTGGGAGACCCAACCAGTCCAATTTGGGGCAGGAGCTTCCTAGGTGCCACTGCCACCTCTGAAGTCACAGCTATGGACCCGGGAATCCCTGTGCTCTTGGGGCCTGGGATTAGGTGGGAGCCCTACCCTCCCGGCCACAGCTGCATCTGCCCAAACTGTGGCTGCAAACCCAGGCCTCCTGTTCCAAGGAGCAGAAAGGAGCCCTACTTTCCCCAGTGCAGCTACAGCCACCCAAACTGGGGCTATGGACCCAGACATCCCTGCACTCCTGAGGGCACTGAAAGGACATCCCTGCCCTCACAGGCTCGAAAATGCCTGCTCCCACTGCCTGGCTCCTCCCCTCAGTTGGTGCATGCTCTGATCTTGGAGCAAAGTCAAGGCCAAACCCAGGTGCTGTCATGGCCAGCCCAGATGTGCACACACTCGGGGTAGTGTTGACACACCAGCCCCCTGCTGCCTTGGCCCCCCTCCATATTTTGGGCGCTGACAAACATAGGAGGGAAACTGAAGTAGGGGGAAGCTGAAAGCAGCTTGGCACTGGCCTGCATGTACCCCTTGGCACCTACAGCCTGGGTGCCATGAAACAGCAGCAGGAGGCAGACATCAGGACAACCAGCTGCAGACAGGAGCTACCCACTCCAGAGCCTCCTCTGAGTTACTGTCATTCAATAGAGCTCCTCTTCATATTGCTCACCATCCACTTTTCTGCATATCTCATTCTTCCTGGATGGAGAAAAGAATTTGGGAACCATCAAATGAGGCTAAGAGTTGTAACGCAAACGGATGAGACATGCCCCTTGCTCACCACGTTGTGGGCAAAGAGAAAGAAAGAGCTGAAGCCCTTTGGGGAGCCCAGACTTGGGAGCCCCCTGAGCCAGGGCTGTGATTCTCTCTTTGGGGTCCTGAAGTTCCTGACATCTTCAAGCTTCTGGGTGCCACCATGTTTCCTGATGCCAGCTGTGGAAGCTGCCTGTGGTGCACCTGGTTTGGTCACAGCCTCACAGGGTGCCAGCACCTGTGCTGGCCCTTGGAGCTGCCTGCTCTGCTATAGCAGGGGTATGTCTGTGCAGTGGTTGGAGACCATGCTTGCTCACACACCCTTCACCACTCCATGCAATCTCCCTCGGCAGGCATGGGATCCAGGTCAGTAGTGTGAGCTGAGAGCAGCCTGCCAGGCCAAGTGAGTGGAATGAGCCCAGTGGGGCCAAGCAAACTCATGCAAAGACACCACTGGACACAGAGGTTTCTGCCAGAAAAGTGACACCCCAAAGATCCTATAATGATATGTGACTCATTTTGGCCAATGGCATGCAGACAGCATGACAGTGTGCCCAGTTCCAGGTCTAGGTGTTAAAAACCCTTGAGTACTTCTTCTCAATCTTTTGTGCTTCTGCCATCATCACAAGAAGAAAAGGCCTTGGGTACTGTACTTGTTCAAGAACAATGAGACATGGAGGGCAAAGCTGATTCAGCCAACCTGCAGCCCTGCAGTGAGATGCAGAGCTGCCCAGCTAAGCCAAACCCAGATCAGCTAAACCCCAGCTAAGACATGGAAGAACATAATAAATTAATGTTGCTAAAGGGAAGAAAAAAAAAATCCGGTTTTTTTTTTTTTTCTGAGTCATGTTCGTGCGTTGTCACCCAGGCTGGAGTATAGTGTCATGATTATGGCTTACTGCAGCCTTAAACTCCTAGCTCAAACAACCTCCCCTCCCTAACCCTTACTACAGGCACATGCCACTTGTCATGGCCACCTTGATTTTGTTTGTAAAGACAGGGTCTTACTATGTTGCCCAGGTTGGTTTCAAACTCTGACCTCATGTGATTCTCCCACCTTGGCCTCACCAAGTGCTAGTATTATCAGCATGAGCCACCATACCCGGCCCGCACTGGATAGATTATAACGCCAACCCTCAAATGGCTAAAAGATTGGGCATAAAACCCAAATCAGGCCAATCAGAATTCTTTCCCTGAGAATCCCTCTCCTCCAAAGCCAGTCATAAAATGTAGAAATACTATTCTAACTTTCCCTTGCCTTTCTGTGTAGGAGCTGGCCATAAAAATATTCTCTGACCTATCCTGTCTGATAGTAGGTCGTAAGACCCTCATTCCACAGGGGTGCTGTCCTATACCCAAGAGAAGGAATGCCATGCAGAGACTCAGAAGAATTTGAACAAATAGGCCTTGCTGGGTTTTGCTACTCAATCTATCACCATTAGACCATTCTCTTTTTGTCCCATCACATTTCTACATGGCAGTCCATTTTTCATCAAACCTAAACATAAAAATAGGCAGTCTTCTCTGGGTCTTTGGTTTTCATATCTGAAGCCTTCCATGTCATAAAAAAACTTTGATTAAATGAAGTTGTTGCACCTTTCTCTTGTTAACTTGTCTTTTGATATAGGAATGTCAGCCACAAACCTTATGATGAATGAGAAAAGGTATCACATCTTTTCACCCTGTGCAGGGCTATTATGTTTCCCCATGTTCACTGGAGACCCAGCTTCCTCCCTGGAAGGGAGATGATACTGCTCTGCCATCTCGATCATGTCACCTCATGATCCAAGATGATTCTCAAGTCCTAGGACAGCAGTGAGGGAAAGTTATGCCTGCATCCTTGTGTTGTGGCTTTCTGGAAGTTCACATATATTCACTTACATCTTACAGCATTGAATTTAGCAATAAGGACAGACTAATTATAGGAAAGGTTATAAAACAATCTTATATTTTGGTCAGCAATGTGCCCACGTAAGAATCAGGGTTCTGTTACTAAGGAGGAAGCATAGAATGGAAATCAGATTAGGCATTTAGCTGTACATGCCACAATATGTAATGGATCTAACTTCCTGGGAGCAACTATGTTAGTTTCTCAATAATGACTACACTAGTATGTCTACTGATCTCCTTCAGCTCTAAACTATCCATTCCTATTTTCAGCAGCTTTGTTATCTTTTCAAAATATCTCATAGAAACCTCATAATTTTTCAAAATCTTAGTACCTGTATAGATATAATTACATAGGACCTACTGTGGCTTCTAAAAGATGACTGAAGTCAATTATTAAAGTAGTTCACCATTCCTCATTTTCTTTCTTCTAGAAAATAGGCTGTATGCAGTGGCTCATGTGTATAATCCAAGCAATTTTGGAGGCTGAGGCAGGAGGATCACTTGAGGTCAGGAGTTTGAGACCAACCTGGCTAACATGAAACCCCATCTCTACTAAAAGTATAAAGATTAGCCTGGTGTGGTGGTGGCTGCCTGTAATCCCAGCTACTTGGGAGGCTGAAGCATGAGAATCGCTTGAACCCAGGAGTTGAAGTATGTAGTGAGCCAAGATCATGCCATTGCACTCTAGGGAATAGAGAGAGACTCAGTCTTGGAAAAAAAGAAATAAAATAAAGAAAGAAAATACATTGATAAAGAAATTCTTAATATAAGTTCTAATCTTACTGAATAACATGTCATTACTTGATTCTTTTCTGGTGCATGAAATGGTCAGAAACTTATCCTTTATATACAGTGTATTTCACTTGTGGAATAGATTAAAACTAAAAATCTGACTTTTATTAAAGTAATTTAAGACCTTTTAAACAGAGATTATTCAGAACATCTTTTTCTTTTTGTTTTTGAAGAAATGGGGTTTCACTCTGCCACTCAGGTTGGAGTGCCGTGGTGCAAGCATAGCTCCCTGCACTCTAACTCCTGGGCTCAAGTGATCCTCCTTCCTTGGCCTCCTCCCACAGCACTTGGATTACAGATATGAGCCACCAGGCCCAGTGTAGAATATCCTCAAAACGTTTAACATCAATGAACTATGTACAGAGAGGTAATGCGGTATCAGAGGATATACCTTGAAGACTATACCTAGGTTCAAATCCCTGCTTTTTCACTGTATGGTTGGAGGCAAGTCATTAACATTGTGCCTCAAAATGTCCTCCTCTATAACACTGGAATAGTACTATCTACATCAAAGCATTATTGTGTGGATATATTTAAGGTTTCTCTAAAAACAGACATTGAATAGATGTTAATGGTGGGCAAAGACATTTACAGGAAGAACATATAAACTATCAATCAATTCAGCTTTCATTTTCTATTTTTGAGACAAAAATGGCACAGTAGTTAGGAATATAAACTGTGGAGCCAGACTGCAAGGATTAATATCCCAGCTCCATCATTTACAAGCTGTGGGACCTCAGGCAAGTTACTTAACTTATCTCTCTGTGCCTCATCTGTAAAATGGGGATGATAATAATAACATTGTCCCTTAGGGCTACTGTAAGAATTAAGTGAGTTGATACATGTAGAACATTTAGAACAGTGTCTACAAAGAGGAACCATTTGTAAGGGTTAGTATCATGGTTAATTTTATTTGCCAATTTGGCTAGGCCGAGGTTCTCTGATATTTTGTCCAACACTAGTCTAGCTACAAAGGTATTTTTAGACGGGACTAATATTTAAATCAGTAGATCTCATCTAGAAGATTACCCTCCAAATGGGGGAAGCCCTCAACCAATCAGTTGAAGTCCTTAAGAGAAAAAGACTTAAGTTCTCCAAAGAAGCAGGAATTCTTCCTGCTCCATGGCAGGAGCAGCTCATAGAAGAGTTTAAATACCAGCCTCAGAAGTTTAGGACTTTTTTTCCCCTACTGGAAATGGGGAGCTAGTGAAACTTTATGAAATAATGTCATAAGATGAAAAGAGTATCAAAGGGTGCAGGATTAGTTTAGGAGGAGGGAGAAACTGGGAGAAGAGAGAACAGATAGAAAATAGTATAGCCTTGCATTATACAGGTATATACAGTTTGTTACTGGAAGAGCAATGAGCATCTATTTCCTTACTGTTAGGTTGAATGTCATTTCAGGCCATGTAGAGGTCCCTCATGTGGGCAGCCTACTGTCCCTCTCTTTGTCCCCTTCCCTTCTTCCCTGTGTTGTAATTCTCCTTCCTCCCAGGTTCCAGCTTCCTAGTGCTTCGTATGGTTTATAAGAAGGCAGGGTGGGGTTAGGGAACATCATTTTTGCTGTCATTTGTGACCTGGATAAGGCCCTTCCTGGTTTCACTGTGGGAAGATGACTGTGGATTCTTATTTCCTTATGTTAAAGCATCTTCAAGAAAGCAGATCCCTCTTGCATATTTCTCATAACAGGAAATTTGAATTTTTAAACTTTTTCTGGAGTATTTTTGTATATAAAATCTAAATTGACCAAAGCCACAATACCTTATGAAACTTACTCTGGTTTAAACTCTATATTTAACATTGCTAGGGAAATAAACACAGTTGGTTACTTTCCCAGAGTATGTCAATTAGCTGGAAAAATAATACTTTCTTTTCTGCCACTGGAAGAGAAACTGACCAATAGAAGAGCAGTTCAGCACCTACACCCACTTTGTACAAAATAAGGAGGGTGTTTGTACGTGCATTTGGTTGCTTGACAACCAATGACAAACAGGCCTTTCATCATCTCTTACAATGTTACCTTGAGATTCCAAACCCTAATCTAAATGAGACTCAGAAGACAACAATGAGTTTAGAAAACTAGACATCATTTCCAATCGGATATAAGCATAAACACTTCCAGCATTACAGATTTCAAAGACAAAGGCAGTTTCTCTTGATACTGCGTACATTTTTCTTTTGTTTGGCTTGCATAAAACTAGTTATTTATACATTCACTTCATTCCACTGACAAGAAAAATATTTACTGAATATTCTCTTTAGGGATCACAAGGGAATTTCTGGACTGTTTCACTATATCCTAATAGCAGTGTATTAGCAGATATTACTTGGCAATAAAGTTTGACTTTTAGATTATCCAAGGTATAATTTTCGGTGTTATTCTGCACCATTTCCCACAGCTAGAAGGATATGACATAAATTTAAATGTGCTTGTATGTTGCTTTACAAGGTTTTCAATTTTTTAAACTGCATATTTATAGGCTTCCTCAATGCACTGTAAAAGCTTCAAAGAATAATAACACTGCATATTTTTATGGGACACTTGTGTTCTCTACCTAATTGAATTCTGGCAGTGATTATGTAAGTTAGGCAGGGCAGGTTATATTTAGTGCTGATTTGCAGATGATAAAACAGAGGCACAGGAAGTTTAGTATTTGCCTGAGGACCCATATTGGTCAAAAGCAATGTCAGCACTGAAGGGCGTCAGATTCAAATATGAGGAATGTTTTCTATGTTTTCAAGATACTTCTTGAATTAGAAACTTGTTTTCTCTTTCTCTATTGTTTCTTGGTAGATTTGTATAGTATTCAACCACTGAATAACACTACACTTTCCCACTTGTAGCATTTGTTATAGGTACTTACCTACCTTCCAATTTTCCTTCCAATTTTCATGAAAGGAGAGACCATGTTTATATTGTTTATTTATTGCCATAAATCCATAGCCTAACATAGTTTCTGATAGATAGTATGATCTTCATCAATATTTATTGAATGAATGTATGAAAATTTCCCTTAGGCTAAAATTATCCCAAAAACAATTCAAAAAAACAATTTTAAGTTACGGCTAATAGTTGTATCAGTTGAGATAGGATAGGTGAAGTTGGGTTAAAATCCAGTAGCAAACAACATCAAAGATTTATTTCTTGCTCATGTTCCATGACTATCATAGGTTGGCAGTGGAATTCTCTTCTTTGGAGTCATTCAGGGAACAGCCATTCTCTGGAACATTGTTGGTTGCAATGGCAGAGGCAAGTGAGCCTTGGAGGGTCTTGCATAGGGACATGAAATGCTCAATCTCAAAAATTACCCCATCACCTCCACTCACAATTCATTGACCAAGACAAGTCACAGGTGCCTGCCCTCCCCTGGAACTACTGGCTTGGGTGATGAAGAGCAGTAAAGATCTGGCAAACAATGCTAATAATGACTATCATATTTTACTTCCTTGATTTTGAGCTTTTGTGATTTAAATAACGAAACACAATTTTGTATACCTTTCTTACAAAATACATTTACAAAATGTGATTGTTCTCACAACAGCTCTAATGGGAAACATGCAATTAAAGATGTGAATAAGATCAAGTATAATAAATAATAGTCAAATAGAGGTGGAAATGGAAAGACTTTTCAAATCTCTGTAGTACTGGTACTGGTTGAAGCTTTTTTTTTTCTTTTTTTTTTTTTGATATGGAGTCTTGCTCTTTTGCCAAGGCTGGAGTGCAGTGGTGTAATCTTGGCTCAGTGCAACCTCTGCCTCCCAGGTTCAAGCAATTATCATGCCTCAAGCTCCCGAGTAGCTGGGATTACAGGTGCATGCCACCACGCCCAGCTAATTTTTGTATTTTTAGTTGAGATGACATTTTGCCATATTGGCCAGACTGGTCTTGAACTCCTGACCTCAGGTGATCTGCTCATTTTGGCCTCCCAAAGTGCTGAGATTACAGACTTGAGTCACTGTGCCCAGCCTAAAACTTATTTATTCCAAATTTGTGGGGGTAAATTATACCGGGTGGGGGAAGGAACAATCGTAATTTAAATTAAAATCACTGCTGCAAGTTTAATTGCATCCAAGGACAAGATTGCAAATTCTCTGTTTCTCTTTCTTTTTTTGAGACAAGATCTTGCTTTGTTGCCCAGACTGGAGTGCAGTGACATGGTCACAGATCACTGCAACCTCAAACTCCTGGGGTCAAGTAATCCTCCCACCTCAGCCTCTCAGGTAGTTGGTATTACAGGCATGCACTACCATGTCTGGCTAATCTTTTTTTTTTTTTTTTGTATAACAGGAGGCTCACTATGTTGTCCAGGCTGGTCTCGAATTCCTGGTCTCAAGTTGTCTTCCTGCCTTGGCCTCCAAAAGTGGTGGGATTACAGGGATGAGCCACTGAGACAGGCCTAAAAATTCTCTCTGTTAGTGTTTTGGCAATTATCCTGGTAACACAGAGAAGGGACATCTGGGCTATCAATTCAGGATGGAACAGTCTGAACTTTGGAAAAATACATCCTAGTATCCCAGGCCCATGGTTTAGGCATGAGGCCAAAAGTAGCATATAGATACCTTTCTAGAAAATTTCTGATTCTGAGTATACAAAAATTTCCATATCTAATTTTTAACAGCAAATGATTCATTAGTGAATATTAATAATTATGCAATTATATATACCACCCACCCATCAAAAGCCCTATGAGTTGTTTTGGGAATAATTTTCTGATAGTCAGTGGTTTTCAGCAGATGGTCCAATTCTTTAAAATATAAACTGAGCTAGGCACAGTGGTGCATGCCTGTAGTCCTAGCTATTCCACTGAGGTGGGAGAATCACTTGAGCCCAGGAGTTCAAAGGTATAGTGCACTATTATCACACTTGTGAATAATCCTCGCACTCCAGCCTGGGCAACACAGGGAAATCCTGTCTCTAAAAAAAAAAATAAGTAAATAAAAAGTAGCTCAACTTAATGAATGTATGGAGTGCTATATCCCCTTGATTATTTTGTACATTGGACAGTGATCTGTCATGCCAAGTCAGCCTCTGTGGTGGATTCTTTTTCATTTTTAAATTGTTTGGTCAAATATCAAATAATGATTTCCTTTACACATTATTCACATTTCTAAAAGCTTTTATTTTAGGTTTTGGGGTACATGAACAGTTTTATTATATAGATAAACTGTATGTCATGGGGGTTTGGTGTACAGATAATTGTTAATTGTTTTTTGTTGTCACCCAGGCTGGTATGCAGTGGTGAGAACATGGCTCATTGCAGCCTGGACCTCCTAGGCTCAGGTGATCATCTCACCTCAGTCTCCCAAGTAGCTGGGATCACAGGTATGCACCACTATGCCTGGCTCATTTTTGTATTTTTTGTAGAGATGAGGTTTTGACATGTTGCCCAGGCTGGTCTCAAACTCTGGGCTCAAGTGATCCACAGCCTCAGCCTCCCAAAGTGCTGGGATTATAGGCATGAGCCACTGTACTGGTCATAAATTCTTTCGGTGTATTTAGCTATGCCTCAGAGATTCAAAATCCAAAAGCATATAATTCAAAAGACATGAACTCCTGGCTTTAATTTTAATGAGCTGTGGTAGAGCGTGAAATGGTGTGATTTTCAAAGGCAATTTCAAGGACTGTTTTAGTATCAAAGATATTCTTCAGAACAGCCTAACTGGCTTTGCTTATCATATGACTGTGGTTTCCAGTCCATTTTGGTACAAGGATTTGGCAAAGTCATGATGTTCTCAGATGCTGGGCATGCAAATGATTATAAAAAAGGTCAAAACTCCAGGACAATTCAAAATACTTTACACTTCCAAGCTTAAAATTTCCCACATCTTTCTTCTTATTTATTGCCAAATATGTTCACATTTGTGAAAGCAAAGTCTTTCATTACCTGCACCAAATTTTGATCCAAATGCTTGAGATATTGCAGCACATGATACATTATTGATGAGCAGGTTCTCGGAGCAGAGTAAACAGGGCTGGCTCCCTTCGGACCGAGGTTTGAAAAACACACACGGCTCCCCAGCACAACTCTGGACGCACAACTCCGGACGCCGGCACAGCGGTTGTGACGGCACCACAGCGCGGCAGCGCTCGGTGCAGAGTAAACGAGACAGGTTCCCCTTCTGACCGGGGTTTGGAGCCCGGGAAGGCAGAGTCGCCTGCTACGGACACAAGAAGGAAGCCAGACAGGCGAATCCTGGGCAGAAAAGCACCGTCAGTCTTAACGCCGCTGTTCTGGCCCCGGGAACTAACAACTTGGACGTCCACTCAAGAGACTTAATCTAAAAGTTGGTAATTTCAAAGACGACAGGAGGATAAATTTACAATGATGGGAAGAAATCAGCGTAAAAAAGCTGAGAATACTCAGTCAGAACGCCTCTCCCTCTAGAGATGATCACAGTTCCACATCAACAACGGAACAAGGCTTGATGGAGAACGAGTGCCTCCCGGTGTTAGAATCACGCTTCAGGGAATGGATAATAATAAACTTCGGTGAGTTAAAAGAACATGTTGTAGCCCAATGTAAAGAAACTAGGAACTTTGAAAAAAACTTTGAAAAAAGGTTTGATGAAATCCTATTGAGAATAGACAACTTAGAGAGGAGTATGAGTGAAATAATGGAACTGAAGACTACAATACAGAACTCCGAAAGCATGCACAGGTTTAAACACTCGAATTGTTCAAGCAGAAGAACGGATATCAGAGGTCAAAGTCCAACTTAATGAAATAAAACGTGAAGAAAAGATTAGAGAAAAAGGGATAAAAAGGAATGAACAAAGTCTGCAAGAAATGTGGGATTTATGGGATTATGTGAAAAGACCTAATTTATGTTTGATAGGTGTACCTGAATG
>CAUYOR010182669.1:0-19192 GCA_963573925.1 Callimico goeldii
ACAGGAAAACACACCCACCCACACACAAAAAAAAAAAAAAAAAAAAAAAAAAAAAAAAAAAAAAAAAACACAAACAAAAAAAACAACAACCAAAAAAAACCAAAACCAAAACAAAACAAACAACCCCAACACAAAAAAAAAAAAAAAAAAAAAAAAAAAAAAAACAGAAAACCACTTGGGCTCCCCTCTCCCCTGCCGAGAGCTTTTTTTTGCTCATTAAACTTTCACTCCAAGTTCACCGTTTGCAACCACGCTCCTTAATTTTCTCAGTCATGAGATGTTGAACTCAGATAACACCCTAGACAATGCGTTAGGACAAAATTTCCTTTTGAAACAGACAGTGAGATGTGGAAGGGCACTGGGCTCCCTTCTTTCCAGGGCATGGAGAACGCGGGCTCAGCTGTGTGCAACTTCTTCACTGAAGGGCTCTGTGAGAAAGGGAAACTGTCCCTTCCCAGTATGACCGAGGGGAGAAGATGGCGATGTGTAAGCACCAGCTCTGGGGGCTGTGCAACAGGGGCGACCACTGTAAGTTCCTGCACCGCTAGGACCTCACCAGGATGCCCAAGTGCTACTTCTACTGCACGTTCGGTCCCCTGGGTAAATACCATCATTTCCCCAATAATGTGTCCCAACTATTTAGTTGGCTTCTTCTGCAAGGGACCCAAGTGCCAATTTGCTCATCCCAAGGTGCATCTTTTATTCAACCTGCGTTACTCAAAGTAATCTCCACTGCTGCGGCCTTTGCTGTTCCAGAGCTTTAAGGGGTGTGCAGGTTAACACCGTTCGTCCCAGCGCTGCAGTTCTTTGGATAAACAGAGACAAATGTAGGGATCCGAGAGGCCACTTCCAATGACTGTTGCTGTCTCTTGCCTGTACAGATCACTCCGTTATAGTTTTGTTTTATAAGTTTAGAAACAGAGTATTAAGCACCGAAAAAGAGGACACTTTGTCCTAACAACTAGTAAAAACCTAAACTGAAATCTCAACTTTTCTCAGATTTATTAGAGAAGTGAAGTCACGGGTAAAATGCCTGCTCCCAAATTTGAGAGACAAAAAGGCAGATACAAGAATCACAACAAGCCAGAGCAGAAACTCAAGAGCAAGAGCTCGTTGGGAATTGGTGGTGGGGTAGAAAAACCTAAACTGTAATCGACAAATTCCTGTAGGGTAGATGTGGACAAGCGTGAGAATTAAAGCCCCTAGGAGGACCCAGTCAGAGAGAAGAAGCCACACATTTACATCGTGTATCTCCAGGAATTCCACCGGGACCTGACATTGAAGACTGGAGAAAAATCCCCTTGTACTTCCGCCAGGGGCGGGGGAAAAGGAACCAGTTTGAAACGGGAAACAGGGCAGGGCATTCTGTTTTGAAAAAGATTTTCCCTCAAGAGAAAGTCACAGAGCCGAACCTGCTGGAATTTTTTTCTTAGAACCTAAGTGACCTGGGGGAGGGGAAAGTCCCAGCTCCGGCTGCTTCAGTTTTCCTCTTCCGCTTAAGAAGAAGTGGAGGGCGGCTGAGGATGGTGGCTTGTGCCTGTAATCCCAGCGTTTTTGGAGGTTGAGGTAGGCAGATGACAAGGTCGGGTTCAAGACCAGCCTGGCCAACATGGTGAAATCTTGTCTCTACTAAAAATATAAAAATTAGCTGGATGTGGTTTCATGCACCTGCAA
Source organism: Callimico goeldii (assembly GCA_963573925.1). Lineage (NCBI taxonomy): Eukaryota > Metazoa > Chordata > Mammalia > Primates > Cebidae > Callimico > Callimico goeldii. The sequence continues at coordinate 1,675 of CAUYOR010182669.1, forward strand.
TCCCAGCTACTCAGGAGGCTGAGGCAGGAGAATCGCTTGAACCCAGGAAGTGGGGGTTGTAGTGAGCTGAGATGGTGCCACCGCACTCCAGCAGCCAGGGTGACAGAGTAAGACTCTGTCTCAAAAAGAAAAAAAGAAGAAAGAAAAAAAAAAAGAAAGAAAGAGAAGGAGAAGGAGAAGAGGAGAAGGGCACAAGATGAGAAGCACTGAGATTTTCCAGAGTCATACACTCACTAAAGACAGAGTGATCACAGGGCTGGAGATTACTTCAAGGCTTACCATAAAGTGCTGCATTCAAAACAGTGGGGTATTTTTGTAAGGATAAAATGTAGAATAAAAAAACAGAGATTTCAGAAACATACTTGTATGTACTTATTTTTCAAAATGTTGCCAGGTAATTAACAGGAAAGAATAGTCTTTTCAAAAAATGATGCAGGGACATTGGAATATTTATATAAAAATGAATCAAATTCAACCCTTATTTCATACCATTTAAGAAAATTAAATTTACATGAATTGTTAAATTTATGAGCTAAAGCTCAATAATTCCTAGAAGAAAACATGACCTTGATTTGGTAAACATTTCTTAGATAGGACACGAAAAGAACAAACTATAACAGAAATTGATGAACTGAATTTAGTAAAAATGGGAAAAAACGTTTTAAATGACTTTTAAGAAAAGATAAACTACCACTAGTTCAAAGAAACGATTGCAAAGCAGATATCTGATAAAGGTCTGCATCCAGAAACATAATATATCTTGACTAGAAGAAGGTAATCAACTCAATTAAGAAATGGGGAAAATGTTTGACACTTCACTAAGAAACGTGTATAAATGGCAAAGAAACACAAGAAAAGATGTGCAGTATCATTAACCGTTAGGGAAATACACATTAAAATGGCCATTAGTAACCACTACACATGTGGCAAGCTTAAACCTTTAACAACTGGCCAACGCAGACCTATGATGCCATTCTCAGGCACCGGCGAAGAGAACCAGAAGCATTCAGCCACTTTGGAAAACAGTATACATCATGCTTTACCAAAAGAAATGTTACAGAAATGAGCAGAGGCACTAGTGTCCCTTTATGAGCTATTCCAAAGTGCCAATTAGTAAAATTATTCTTCAGTCCTACCTGGAAAATCTACTTCTATAATTCAACTTGTAAGTCTAATATATGATATCTTTCAGAAAACGCCTGTGTTAACTTGGTCTGTGTAAGTCTTGGTCTACACATGCTTATTTTTATTTCTTATTTTATTTATTTTTACTTATTTCACAATGAGAACCAAGAGAATGGGATATTTCTTCTTTTACAAGAATATGAAGTTTGCCTTTTATTTAAAACAGTTCTACTGGCACCTTGTCATGTAAAATTTTACATGGAATTACATATTCTAAGAACAGCTATCTAAGAATGTGTAATTTCTTTTTCTTTAGTTCTTTATGTTTATTCTACTGTGATATATATGAAGATGTATTTCATACGTGATTATGAGATTATAGTCAATTATATTTCTAAAAGTGAAGAAATCTTTGGGTTTTTATTTTAAAATAACAGTAGAAAACGATTTAAAATACTATCTTTTAAATTCTCAATTATGTTTCATAACACCTTATTTTTATTTCACTTTTTACTTTTATGTCTTTTTCCTTCCATCCTTCCTTTCCTTCTCTCTTTTCCTGTTTCGATTATTTTTAACTGGTGCCTCAGCTGCTTCTACGTATATAGAACCACCAAAATTATAAGCAGAGAATGTTTTTTTGGTTCCCAGAAGGCTTAGACTAAAGAGTTAAAAGTTACTCATTATCATGTAAAGTTCCTCAGTATGTCATTTTGTAATGAGAGCAGATTCTGTATTATAATATAAACCTCACTGTTTCTGTATTTTTTACAACAAACAACCAAAGACCCTTTACAAAGTTTGATATATTTTAAAACATTCAACATCGTTTTGTTTCATGTCCTTTCTATTTTATAAAGAGGCTTTCATAGTCACATGAAGAGGACTTTGGGTATAATATACCTGAACTGTACCACTCTGCCCTTGCTGTTCTTCTGCAAGGCAAATCTGAGGAAGTTTTTTATTGTTCATTTTTTCCAAGAGTTCCTACAAACTGATGTTTTCACTGCCTACAAAGTAGAAGAATTTTTAAAAGTCAGAGAACTCTCTTTCCACTGATATGGTTAAAAAGTTAAGTCTCTACTTTTTTTTGAGGCGGAGTTTCGCTCTTGTTACCCAGGCTGGAGTGCCATGGCGCGATCTCGGCTCACCGCAACCTCTGCCTCCTGGGTTCAGGCAATTCTCCTGCCTCAGCCTCCTGAGTAGCTGGGATTACAGGCACGCGCCACCATGCCCAGCTAATTTTTTGTATTTTTAGTAGAGATGGGGTTTCACTGTGTTGACCAGGATGGTCTCGATCTGTTGACCTCGTGATCCACCCGCGTTGGCCTCCCAAAGTGCTGGGATTACAGGCGTGAGCCACCGCACCCGGCCAATTCTCTACTTTTTAACCCAGATAAATACATTTTGGATTAGATTTTACAAGACGAGCAATTAAAAATAAATTACATTTGCCTCTATATATCACAATCAAGCATGGACACAAAACCACACTTGCACTCAGTTTTCTCAGAAGAGATCACATTACTCTTTTCTTTCTTCTTATTTGGTTAATTTTACAAAGAATGAAACCCTGTGTTACAAGAGGGGGAAAAATGTCTTCACCATTTTGTTTTAACTTTGCAAATTTATAAATAAATGGGTATAATTTCTTACTAAGTTTTGCATTTTCCGCCTAGGCAGAGACATACTCGTAGATATCCTGTTTATCTCCAGAACAGAGAAACCAGCAATGAGAGCTCTAAGCCTAGTGAAAGTCAGAGACAACCAATAAGGAACTATGGCACACATTAAAGACAGACCAAGCTAAGGCAAGAGCAAGGACTTTATTTAATATGGATAATCCAGGAAGAATAAGAATAAGATAATCGCAAGAATAATGACTTTGAAAATCTTCAAACAGATGTAAATTTCTCCTCCCCCAATCCTTATAAAAAGAAAACATCAAAACCAATTGAGAAACTCCAAGTAGATGCAAGCACTTCGAAATTAATACAGAAAACGCTAAGTTTATAAAATGAGGAAATTCTGATACAGATTTATATTCACATAATGAATCAGAATTATTTTCACCCCATCGATGGTCTTTATCAAGATAAAGAAGGGATATAAAGAATGTGAACATAAAAAGAACCATTTTCTGTTTTAGGTGACAGCATTCTGCGACTCACTAGAATTAGAAAACAGTGACATTAGAATTAGTTACAATTACAAGGGAAAAGGAAGAAAGGAAAGAATGGCATCTTTTACTTACTCATGATAAAAGCAACAGGAAGGAGGCCGGCATCAGGGCAGTAGGTTTGGATGTAAGCGGATTCTCACTGCTATAAATGTCTACTGTGTCTGCTTTTGATCCTCTTTACTCTGTGATACTTGATATCATAATGAACTGTTGATTGTGTTTCTGAACATTTGCAAGGTGCTCATTTGCTCCCGTTTTTCAGTTGGAAATGTTGTTTTGTGTACCAAAAATGTTTGACCAGCTGAAAATAATTCTATATAATTTCAATTTAATAGAGATACATTTTACCTAAATTCAATTTTACGCAGTTTTGTTACAACTTGCAAAACCACAGGAAAACTGAAAATAAAGGCATATTATGTACATAATTGCCTTCAACCACTTCCTCTGCTTGTACATTTGGTACCAGAAACAATTTTATAATTTGTGATTAGCAATAGCATTTTCAAAAAATGGTAATTGAAAAAATTACCGATAATTTTTTATTCTAAAAGCCGTGACAACCTTGCAAAGAATATATTAAATTTCTAGTATCTTCTTAATACAAATACATTAAAAAGTAAAAGTGAATTTGTGCTCAAAAAATTTCTGGCAGAATCTCTCTTAAGAAATTCCCTAGCTGGATAGAATAGAATTCACTATTATTAGGAAAGTCTCAGGAAGCCATTAGCACCCTAGATGGATCTGTCAATCAACAACATTTACTGAACATCACTGTTCAGTAAAAACGTTGTGCAGTTGGAGAAATATTAAGAATTGTTGACAATTTATCCATGATGAAGAATAATAAAATTAGCAATGGTTCATCATTACCTATGTGTCTGGCCATTAAAAGCATAGACTGGGTGTGGTGGTTCACTCCTGTAATCCTAGCCGATGCAAGTGGACCACAGGGTCAAGAGATCGAGACCATCCTGGTCAACATGGTGAAACCTTGTCTCTACTAAAAATCACAAATTAGCTGGGTACGGTGGTGCACACCTGTTATCTCAGCTACTCGAGAGGCTGAGGCAGAAGAATGGCTTGAACCCTGGAGGAGGAGATCACAGTGAGCCGAGATTGTGCCACTGCACTCCAGCCTTGTCACAGAATGAGGCTTCGTCTCAAACAAACGAGAAACCCAAAAAAGATAATATTAATAATTTTATTTCTTCCCAAAATTGTGCCCATTTTATCAATTTCCTGATTGTGTTTTCAGCAGATTTTATTTACTGATATGTAAGATTTAAGGTGTGTGTGTGTGTGTGTGTGTGTGTGTGTGTGTGTGCATATCACAGATATTGAGTACATAGCCCAATGACTATATTTTAGTTATTGATAGCTGTATAAAATTTCTGCAGAACTTTATGGCTTAAAATAACTGGCACTTGTTATCTTCTAGTTTCTGCAGGACAGGGGTTTGAGTCGCTAAGCTAGGTATTAATAGTTCTAGCTGGAGGTCTCCTGTGGCTGCAGGCAGGATGCTGGCCTGGGCCACAGTCATATGAAGGCTCTACTGAGGCTGGAGCATCCCCTTCTGGAATTGTCGTGGCTATAAAATGAAGAATTCACTTCCTTGCTGTGTGAACCTCTCCACAAGGTTATTTTAGTGCCCTCACTACATGGCATCTGGCTTTCCCCAGAGTAGACAAACTCTCAAAAGAGGGCAAGTGAAGGGGAAGCCTCTTATGGCCTAGTCCCTGTAGCTGCCCACTGTCCCTTCCACCTATTCATTGGAATCGAGCCACTACATCCCACCGACATTCAAGGGGAAGGGACTTAGGTGCTAACTCTCCAAGAGGAAGGTGTCGGAGTTTGTGGACATATGCACAAACCTTTACAATAACTTCTTACATACCTACCCGTGCTGGTGAAACCTAGCACTTCTGCTAATGAAGTGTTATGTGCATTCATTTGGTTAGTGTCTGGGGAGAATATATTTTTTTTGTATAATTTGCTTCAATCCATCTGTGGCCATATATTCGTGTTTCTTATAAATGGTGCATAGTTATATAAATGGATCCTATATTGTATCCTGTCATACAGCTTTTGTCTTAAACTAGAATGTTTTCTCCCTGTATGTATATATATATATATATATATATATATATATTTTTTTTTTTTTTTGCTTTTGCTTTTGTGAGATGGAGTTTCACTCGATCTCAGCTCACTGCAACCTAAGCCTCCCAAGTTCAAGCAATTCTCCTGCCTCAGCCTCCTGAGTAGCTGGGAGTACAGGCACATGCCACCATGCCTGGCTAATTTTTGTATTTTTAGTAGAGATGGGTTTCACCATGTTGGTCAGGCTGGTCTCAAACTCCTAACCTCAAATGATTTGCCTGCCTCAGCCTCCGAAAGTGCTGGGATTACAGGCATGAGCCATGCACCGGGCCTTTCATAGTATGTATTTTATACTCTATACTATATAGTATATGCTATAACACTAATACTTTTGTTAATGTTGTTAAAAACGTAATACTAATAATTTTATTCCTTCCCAAAATTTTGCCGCTTTGATCAATTTCCTGATTGTGTTTTCAGCTAATTTTATTTACTGTCTGTAAGATTTAAGGGTGCGTGTGTGTGTGTGTGTTTGTGTGTGGATGTGTATCACAGCTATGAAGTGCACAGCCCAATGTCTATGTAGTATATACTGCTCCTTGAAGAGCAGGGCGACCCCACAGGCAGTGCGGCAAGAGCAGCCCAACCCTTATACTTTATGCCCTTGCTGATAGAGTGGGATTTATATAAAGAGTGTTTCTGTGTCTCGTCTATTTGCACTGTATAATTGTTATAATATTCTACGATGTTACCTTCTTTTGAATGAACCCATTTCTCAATCTTCCGTTTTATGCCTATTAGTTTTTTATATTACAATTCTAGTGGTTGCTCTTTACAACATGCTCCTGGGACTTAACAGAGTGAACTCTGTAGTTTTAGCAATTGTTCAAAAGCGTACGTGGCCTGCAGCGTTTTAACTGCACTTACAGTCAATGCTCTTCTCGTTACCTACACGGTTGGTTTTTCTGTTGTTCTTCCTTCGGCGCCAGGGTTCTGTCCCTCCATCTCGAAGCATTTTCCATCTGCGTGGCCTATTTCCTGTAGTACTTCCTGGTGATCCAAATCCGACGGTAAACTTTAAATTTTCTCGTAAAAATGTCATCGTTTGTCCTTCATTTTTGATGGTTATTTTAGCAGGATTTAGACTTTCAATTCGACGACCTGCTTTTCTCCTGCACATTACAAATGGCATTTCATTGTTTTCTGGTTTATTGAATTTCCTGCACATTACAGATGGCGTTTCATTGTTTTCTGGTTTGTTGAATTTGCTCAGGGCAGCCATGGATTTTAACACGCTTCTTGAAAGACGATGTGCCTTTTTCTTATGGATGTCTTCACAATTTTTCTGTTTAATTGTGAATTACAGTAGTTTGATTATGACATGCCTGTGTGTGGTTTTATTTGCATTTATCTTTCTTGGGGGTTGCCGACCTTCATTGCCGCATGTATTTTATCAGTTTCAAGGCTTTTATCTCTGCAAATATTGCTACTGCTTCCTTCTCTTGGTCCTTCCTCATTAGAACTTCATTGCACATGTATCAGACATTCTGACCACATTCTATACTGTATCGGACGTTCTGACCACATTCTATATTGTATCGGACGTTCTGACCACATTCTATATTGTATCGGACGTTCTGACCACATTCTATATTGTATCGGACGTTCTGACCACATTCTATATTGTTTCTGTTACGCTTTGCTGTCTTCCTTTGTCTTTTTCCTCGGTACTAAGTTTTGGTGTTTTCTATCGACCTACTGTAGAGTTTATTAATATTGTCTTCCGTGGTGGTGTCCTCTGTTAAACCATCCAATGAGTCTTTACATCAATTAATTCATGTATCGAATGGACATTGTTGCATCTTTTGGTTCTAGCCTATCTATTTTTTTCTTCCTTACAATTCCACTTAAATGTCACAAATTTTCACTGTTCATTAATTTTGTCTCCTTTACTTTATTTAACATATTTATAACAGTTATTTTAAAATTCTTGGCATAACTCTAATACTATTATCATCAATGGGCCTACCGATTTTGTCTTTTTTTGTTCTTTGAATTATTGGTCACATTTTTCTGCCTCTTTATATGTATGGTAATTGGTTACTTGTAGTTTTATACCTCTGACTGTATAAAAGACTGCAGCTTATTTTAATTTTCCCCAGAAATTCTGCTGATTCCTGAGGGTGACAAGCTGATCACTATGATGGAATTAGGTTTGTGCTGAGGCAGTGTCAGCAGCACTCAGTCTATTTCCAGTTTACTTCTAACTGTGAATGTGCCTTTCATGGAATTTTTTAATTGAGAGCCTGGCAATTTCCTATCTCCTCATCCCTTTCCTGAAAAAAATGGAGGGGATATTCATTAATGTCTTTGGGGGATTTTTCATTTAGCTCTTGAGATTTTCACTCATGTAGCTAAAAATCTGACAGACATCTCGAGGGGACTCTGGCAGTGTGTTTGAGGACATCTCTCCTCTGGTTCAGACACACAGCCAGACTAATCATGTCAGACTAATTATAGTCCATCTGGTGAGAGTTGATTGTAATTGTGGCATTATTTTACGGTTTCCAGTTTACTGAAGAGTTGGCACTTTAAAAAATCATCCTTGTTTGCAATCTCCATCTCTCAGTTGTAATGTTCTTTTCTTTTATCCATTTTAAAATTACATTTTCTGTATTTTTCTTATTGATTTGAGGATCTCTTTATATATTCTGGAAATCATTTCTTTGTAAGTTATATCAAAAGCAAAACTATTATTTTCAAGTTCATCTCGTTCTTTTATTCTCTTTATCATATTCTTTAATAAATAAAAATCTCTAATTCAGTGTACTCAACTTCACTTATTAACTTTATGGTATGTTCTTTCTTTTACATCATGCTTAAAAAATTTCCTACTTCAAGATCAAAAGGATACTTTCACTTTTATGTCTTTAGTCTCCTTGAAATGGAATTTTGTGAGTAGCACAAGGCAGGAGTGTAACCTCTTTAATTAACTCTCCAATTTTCCCCCTCTCTTGCCCTTTCTCCATCTGTCATTTCCTTCTCCTTCCTTCCTTCCTTCCTTCCTTCCTTCCTTCCTTCCTTCCTTCCTTCCTTCCTTCCTTCCTTCCTTCCTTCCCTCCCTCCCTCCCTCCTTCCTTCTCTCCTTTTTTGCTCTTCTTTTTGCTCCCACATTCCCTTTCCCCCCATCCTTCCACTTTCTCCCTCTCTCTCTCATCCTTTTCTTTTCTTCGTGGGTCATATGTCTAGTTGTATGATCCCGATTTATTGGAAGACCCATTCTTTTTCTATGGATCTGTACAACCATGTCAGTCCTAAATTGTCTATATGAATCAATTCCTTGGCTCTTCATTCTCTTTTATCATTCTAGTATTAATGTTTCATTACCATATTGTTATAATTATTTATAATAAATTGATAACAAATAATTGATAAAGCAACCCCTCTCACCTTGTTAACATTCAAGAAGATTTTGAAATTAGTGAATGTTTATACTTTTATATATATTACAGATTCAGTGTATATATTTATACTGAACTTATTGGGTTTTGAGTACATTAAATTTACAGATACTGTTAGAGAAGTTTAAAATATTATTCATTAACTCTTACAAACCATGAACCAGGTATATCTTCTCATTTATTTGAAATAGATCTTCCTACTATCTTTTAATAAAGTTTAACATTTTCATAGGCATCACACATCATGTTTTAAAATAAAACCATATTTGCAATTCTATCATAAATGGAGTCTATAAAAATATATATTTGTTGACTTATAAGGTACATTTTTTATTTAGATATATTTCACTAGTCTTTCTAAGTCTTATTATTACTTTACAAATTGTCTATAGATTCCTTTGGATTTTCTACAGGGACAATTATATCATATTCCAAGTAAGTTTGTTTCGTTCTTTCTAATCTTTCATGCTTTATTTCCTCAAAATTTCAAATTTATCAGTTAAAATTGATTATGTTAGTTGATTGCAATGATGTCTTCATATGTAATTACTTCTTTTTCTTTTCTACTATAATTTGTGCTTTCAGCAAACATTTGTTAATCTGAGTCTTTTCACAGAGCCAGTTTGTATGCCTAGATCAATTGATTCCTGCTATATTGTTTTCTTCTTTTTGTTTCTTTTTCACATTTCTTAAACTGCATATATAATTATCTGCATCTCCTTTTATAATACACATTTGATGCTATAAATTTTCCTCTGACTATTGTTTTAGCCACATTATATGTTTTCATATTTAGAATTGCAGTCAACTGTACATATTACTTAGCTCAAATACTTTCTAATTTTCATTATAATTTTTAAGTTTTGTGAATTATTTAGAATTATGCTGTTATCTTTTTGTTATAAAATTTAACCCAACATCATTTGTCTAGAGAAAGAAATCAATTGGCGCTTGGCAAATTTTGTTTATGAAATGTCTTTTGCCAAGTTTTTTAAATGGTTAAAAAGAATGTATACTGGCCGGGTGCAGTGGCTCATGCCTATAATCCCAGCACTTTGAGAGGCTGAGGCGGGCAGATCATGAGGTCAAGAAATCGAGACCATCCCGGCCAACACAGTGAAACCCCATCTCTACTAAAATAAAAAAAAAATATTATCTGGGCATGTAGTTCCAGCAACTCAGGAGGCTGAGGCAGGCGAATTGCTTGAGCCTGGGAGGCGGAGGTTGCAGTGAGCCAAGACTGTGCCACGGCACTCCAGCCTGGCGCTTGGCGACAGAGCAACACTCTGTCTCCAAAAAAAAAAAAAAAAAAAAAATATATATATATATATATATAATGCACCTATTGGGTGCCATGTTCATTTGATCAGCTAATTGTGTTGCTTCAGTATTCTGCATACTCTCTCCTTACTTTCTCTCTATATTTCACTCTCTCTTTTTTTCCTTAATGAAATACTAAAAAGAAAAACTGCAGAAAATTTGGAAATAATGGAAAATGAAATCAATAGAAAACATTACTTATAATCACATTATCCAGTAAAATTTTAATTCTATTTTTCTAGTTAATTGTACCTCTTCTGAAATATGTTACATACAAATTTCAAATATAAATAGATACAGATAGAGGTGGAGATTATAGAAGAAAAGAAATATTTTTCTCCTATCTTAGAGGTTCATGGCTGAGACCCCTGTAGCAAAAGACAGAGTAATAAGAGAAAAGCATGTAAATGTATTTGATGTCAGTTTTATATGACGGGGGAGCTTTCATAAATGAAGACTGAAATACGCAGGTAAATCTCTACATTTTTATGCTTAGGTCTGAGGAAGAGTGAGTAGTTGTAGAGGACCACGATTGGAGGACAGGGGTTGGCGGAACCTAGCAAGGCCTGTCTGTTCATGTGCTTCTCTGTGTCCTTGTGTCTTCCAAGATCCGGATGCTGTTTCCTCCCAGGTAAAGGAGGGCACATGTTGAATGAAAGACTCGCAACCTGCTTTGGAGGAGAAGGGCAGGTGAAGGCCAGAGTGATTTTCTTACGTCTGCTTTTTCTCAAATGCTAAGGTTCCATCTTTTGGGGTAGCGTGTCCTGAACCCCCTCAAGATAGAGACAGAAATATACCCCAGTGTCCCCTCCTTGAAAATCTGCTACCACATCTTTGGGGTTTCCTGTCAGTCTCTAAACTTCAGTGTCTGTTGGCAATGTTTCTAAAACAGCTATGTGGTGTCACCAAGGAAGACTAGTTATATGTAGTTTGATGCCTTCCTTTTCTGCCATGATGAAGCCTGGATAATGATGTAAAGTGGAGCCACAGATTTTGGAAAACCCCACACATGACTGCAATTAGAAGCCCACTGAATATCAAAAGGAAAAGTAGTTGCAGTCATAGAATTATGACTCTTAGTTTGGGCCCTTTTCCCCACAGAAATGTACCTTCTTTCTCCATAGGGACTAACTTTGCACGTGCTGTAAAAGGAAGTCCTGTGCATAGTCTCTGTCCCAGCAGTGGGTTCCCTACTTGCACATTACATTTGAATAGCTAAGAAGTTAGCTCTTCAAGCAACTGCTGCCACTCATAGCCTAAAGCATATTTTCCAAAGAGAACACTTTATTAATTAGCTTGCTAAAAAAAGGAAGTGTCTTTACTGTCACTTCAATTGGAAGACAGCTTTTCTATCAAATTCTCATAGTCTTGTGACAAAGTAGTTTTCTACTCTCTACTATGTCTTAAGAATCGGGTTGCTAATAAAATTTAGAATGATAAAGTATTAATTAGTAAATTGCTTGCATTTTGTTGGGAGGAGCAGCAGAAGAGAAAGGACTTACAGAGCTCCTGCTTAAACTGGTTATGAGTTACATGTAAACAAGGAACAATTAACTGCAGAAGGCCACGGGGGGCCTCTGAGGAGGAAGCCTCTCCGTGCCTCACGTTCCGGCGCAGGGTGACCTGGGCTCTGTTACAGCAAACCTTGTGCTCAAGGACATAAAACCCCTTGAGCACTAGCTATGATGTAGCCAGACTTGTAGGCTCCCAGTAAGGCCCCGTTCCACCAGCAGCAGGTAGATAACAGGCTAAAGAGAACCACATGTTGTGAAACTCCTGAAACTGCCACTGTTATCAACCTTTAGGATGACACGCCAGTTCCGGCCACTGATTCACTTCTGGCCCAGTGATTCACCCCACCATCACTCCACCTCTGCCCTGTAGATCGAAGTGATTGTAACCAATAAATAGTGTGGATGCTCAGAGCGCTGGCCTTGACTGTCTCCTCCAGTAATAGGTGATGGTCCTCTGGTCCCACTTTCTCTCTTAATCTGTCTTTTTCTCATCCCTTTGTTGCCACCAAACTCAGGGTACCCATGGGTGATGTAAGGCTGACTCCCTACAGATTTTACAGACATTTAATGGACACACTCTCTCTCTCTCTCTCTCTCATATATATATATATATATATATATATATATATATATATATAGAGATTTTTTTTTTTGTGAGACAGAGTCTCGCTCTGTCGCCAGGCTGGAGTGCAGTGGCGCGATCTCGGCTCACTGAAACCTCTGCCTTTGATGGACTATATTGATTTCTCTTCAGTAAATTTATGATAAACCTGGTTAAGTGTGATAGTTTTGTTTTGCATAGGAATTATTGGTTAAGACAACCGACACTTACCTATGTTCAGAATAGTTTAAACAGCATAAATCAATATGCAGAATGTGTAAAATGTTGGCGGTCAGAAACTGATACCCCATAATATAATGCTTTGACATGTTGAACTGAAGTAGACGCCTCAGGTCGCTCTGAACTCCCCCCACCTTCCCAACTCTCAATCCTCTGTCTCTCTAAAAGCACAAGACGAAGTAGTCTCTGAAGTTCCCTCATTTGCCCAAGAAGAAAGAAGAAACCTCTGGTTTCTCTCCTGAGGTCCATTAACTCCTATATCACAGAAAAAAGGACTGAAGTCTGTCAACACACCTGGACAGACTTTTGTCACAAACCGTTGTCTGGTTTCTAGGTAGAGCAGACCGTGTCCTGAGCCACTGTATGTTCTCCAGGTCCATTCATTTTCCTCTAAAAATCAGTATCCCTCAAATTTTCATGTTCCTGCTATCTCCCCTCCCATAAGAAGAAGGGCATATCTGCGTCTGTATCCCATTGGGCTATTGAGTATCATTCTCCTAAGAATAGCCATGCTATGCATGTTAATAAATCTGTCTGCCTGCCTTTTCTGTTATTAACCTGCCTTCTATGAGTTGATTTTTCAGCAACTCTTCAAAGGGCAAAGAGAAACTTTTCCATTGTAAAATTCTAATATAATAGTTCTAAATAGAATGTTAGGGTCCACGAAGTTATCCTTTGCACTTTTGAAGCAGAGGAGGACTGTGGCAGAGTTAGAATCTAAATTTCTCAGTTCCACAGGCTGCTTCAACTGCTGGACAATCTTCTATTTGCAATACTGTGCATTTGTAACACATTTTAACCTGCAGAATGTTGGAAATTGTCTGCTAGTCACTCTTCTATCTTGACCAACATGTAAAATCACTGATGCAGAATTCAGTGTTCAAAAATTTTAAAAACATATTTTTGGTAATAGTTTTAAATATCATTGGCAGTAGAATCTGACAGAACAAAATTAAGTCCTTGAGTTATGATTCAGTAGCTTAAAGGCATGGCGATTGTGACAACCTCACTGAGTCTTGATTTCTTCATTTAAAGATAATATGAACCTATGTTGCAAGTTCTTCATGAAGACATTTTATATATAATGTGCAGAAAATAGGTTTGACATATTGTAAGCCTTTGATAAATAACATTCATTATAATAATTTTCAACAACAATAAGAAAGTCACAGTGTTCCTAAGAGACTTAGAGGTTTAAGTTCTACATTGCAAAAGGTTTAGTATCTGCATTGTTCCAGCAGAGGAAGCAGACATACAGAAATCAATTCCCATTCTGGGTTTATTTATTTTGAGTATTCCACAGAAGAAAGGAGTCAATGAAATGAGAAGACCTGTGCCAGCAAACTAATCTGATGTAGAATGCATCTTCCATTATGAAATGAGAACACAACCACTTTTAGAACCACTACAAAACAGTGACATAGCTATCCATTGTTCCGACCAGTTATTTCCCACTTCTCCTGAGATTTCCAGAGTCCACCCTCCTGTGGGGAAAGGCTAACTTTTGTAATAAATGCATTTCCTACACCTGAGAGGCCACACAAGTATTACATTTTACAAGGAGCAATATTTTCTTTCACAATTTCTCCCTAATGTACTTTATATCCATCTAGTCCATAGGAAAAATAGTAAAATTTCCAAATTCCGTAAACTCAAAAAAAAAAAAAAAGATTTAAAAGCTGGAGCCCGATTTTAAAAGCTGGACCCTATAATACACAGAATTATAACTGCACATTACTATACCATTAAGAAATTGTTTTATAGCATTTAGTATTACTGTAACATACCTGTGTTGCACAAATTCCTAAAGTCACATACATTAAAGCATAGAGTATGTTAAATACAGTATTCAGTTTTTTAAAACCAAATTGATCTAATGTTGCTTTTTTTTTGAGACAGTCTCACTCTGTTGCCAGGCTGGAGTGCAGTGGTGCAATCTCAGCTCACTGCAACCTCCCCCTTCCAGGTTCAAGTGAATATCTTGTCTCAGCCTCCTGAGTACTGGGACTATGGGTGAGTGCCACCACACCCAGCAATTTTTGTATTTTTAGTAGAGACGGGGTTTTACCACGTTGGCCAGGATAGTCTCGATCTCCTGACCTCGCGATCCACCTGCTTCGGCCTCCCAAAGTGCTGGGATTACAGGCATTAGCCACCACGCAGGGCTTGTTGTGTTTTTCTGGAAAACACAAGAAAGCTTTCAATTTATAAATGACGATGGATTTTTACATGTATGTCTCCAAACTGAATTCCGCAAATTGTATTCTAAAAGCAAAATATCTCTGTAGTAAACAAATCTCAGACTGCAATTTATCTCAAATAATTTTTTGTTCAAAAGTTTAGTGTAGGAGAGAAAACGTAATATATTTTCTTCACCCATCATCACAGAATTCATAGCGGAAAACCCTGTAACGAAATACAAATTAACAGAGAAAATGTGCAAGTTTATCTAATACAAGTTTTACATGACATGGGAACCTTCAGAAATGAAGACTTGAAGGCTCAGGGACAATGTCTATGTTTATGGACAGTCATGCAGAAGTGTTTCTGAAGAAGTGTGATTGGAGGACAAATGGGTATGGTCAATGGAATAAACGGGGGGGGGGCTTTATTAAGGCCTGTTTGTTTGGATTCTTGTAGAGTTTCTGTGCGACAGTCCTTCCCTCTGGCCAAAGGGCAAGCAGACACTTGTCTCACAAGGGTGTCCAGGAGAGAAGAGCAGGGAATGGTCACAGTGACCTTCCTACTTCTGCTGAATTTCTCAAGTACTAGAGCCCATATTTGGGGGTATCGTATTTTGAAACTCAACAAGTCTTTGCTGAAATACAGTATATCTACATCCTTTTAACTTTTGCATATTACACAGCATTCTATTTTTCAAATAAAGTGATATATTTGCTAAAATTGTATGAAAACTAGTTATAGGAAAATTTTTATAAATAATTTCAAAGTTAAATCTTATATCCTATAGAGTTATGTGTAAAGAGTAGTGTTGAATTTAATCTACAGTGTCTAATAGCCTTTCTCTCTGTTAATGTCACAAAACATTGATTATTGGTAGCCCATGCTACTATCATTTTTATACATGGCCCATAAACTTGACTTTTAAACGAATCACCCAAATGATTTTCAGGTAGTCATCTTTCAGAAATATTGTCTTGTAGAATTGAAACTTTATTCTAACTGTAAACAGTGAAAATACACATCTCAAAAGTGAACTGTCAATTCAATGAAGTCTGGGAGTTTGGAGATTTGGTTTTTGAAGGCTACATGTGTCTCACTGTGAATAAGTATAGTCTCACACATTTAAGAAGCATGTTCTGGCCAGGTGCAGTGGCTCAAGCCTGTAATCCCAGCACTTTGGGAGGCCGAGGCAAGTGGATCACGAGGTCAAGAGATCGAGACCATCCTGGTCAACATGGTGAAACCCCGTCTCTACTAAAAATACAAAAAATGAGCGGCGCATGGTGGCGCGTGCCTGTAATCCCAGCTACTCGGGAGGCTGAGGCAGGAGAATCACCTGAACCCAGGAGGCGGAGGTTGCAGTGAGCCGAGATCGCGCCATTGCACTCCAGCCTGGGTAACAAGAGCGAAACTCCGTCTCAAAAAAAAAAAAAGTTTGGCTGAGAGGGGAAGGAGAACAAAAAGCTAAAACCAAAAGAAAGTTTAACAAGAGCTCAAAGCTTAGTCTCTGAGATTGTATTGAAAGTGGTCCAATGGTGTCTTTAATCTCATATCCCTCTCTGCCTACCTCAAACAGTGTGAAAAGTGCTGGAATTCTGACCCATTATATAAATTCTCAGGTTTCTGATCTGCATGTAGAGGACTGCCGGCTTTGAAATTGATGAGCTTTTACAGAAAGAGGTGTTTTATATTACTTGTAGCCTGTGATGTTTGTGTCACAGAGGGGGATAATCTACCATTGGAAATAATGTATATTTTGCACCTGTTTTTTACTTCTGTGTACCTGTATGGACCAGAGTGTTGCTTCATTCTCAAAGGTAACTACATAATGGCTGGAGTGGCTAGTGACCAGTTCATGGCGCGCCGTCTCCACATTACCCAGCGACTTCATGGCTCTCCTAGAGTAGACTGGATGATTGCTTAAAACACTTTGGCTTCCAAGAGTTTTAGAAGCTCCTCTTTTTCTCCCCAAGAATTCAGATGTGTCTCTTTAGCAGAGACTATTGAAACTGTATTTGTGATTGTTTCCACTGGGCTTATTATTTCCCTATCCCTATGCGTTTTTTTTTTTTTTTTTTTTTTTTTTAGAATTTCACTCTGTCATCCAGGCTGGAGTGCAGTGATGTGATCTCGGCTCACTGCAGCCTCTGCCTCCCAGGTTCAAGGAATTTTCCTGCCTCAGACTCACAAGTAGCTGAGATTACACGCCTGTACCACCATGCCTAGCTCAGTTTTGTATTTTTAGTAGAGACAGGGTTTCACCATGTTGGCCAGGCTGGTCTCGAACTCCTGGCTACAAGTGATCTGCCTGCTTCAGCCTCTGAAAGTGCTGGGATTACAGGCTTGAGCCACCGTGCCTGGTCCCCTTTGCTCTTGCAACATGTACATTTTCCTGAATGTGCTCTCATTTAACAATTTAAACTGGAATTAAATTAAGTTTAGTAGGGATTACTTAACGAAATTTATTTCTTGCCTGACTCTACACTGGGGCAGATGGAAATATCATCAATGGGTCAGAACAGTGGAGACCACAATAATCTATTCATTCTCAAAGCTTCCAGGACTAATTATGGCAGTAAGCATAAGCGTTCTGGAGTGAAAGGATAAAGAAAACAAGCACTGAGCATGGATTTTGATACAGTGGCATTTGCATATATATATATATATATATTTTTTTTTTTTTTTTTTGACCAACGTTAAGATGTGGAATCCTTTTATAATCTTTTTATAATTAGTACATATTCTGATAGGAACACAGAGAACACCCCCAGATAACCACTTAATATTTTAC
>CAUYOR010182670.1:0-13744 GCA_963573925.1 Callimico goeldii
ACCTATGAGTGAGAACATGTGGTGTTTAATTTTCTGTTCTTGTGTCAGTTTGCTGAGAATGATGGTTTCCAGGTTCATCCATGTCCCTATGAAGGACACGAACTCATCGTTTTTTATGGCTGCATAGTATACAATTTTTTAAAAATTAGCCAAGCATAGTGATGTGTGCCTGTGGTCCCAGCTACTGGAGAGGTTGAGGTGGGAGGATCACTTGAGCCCAGGAGGTCAAGGCTACAGTGAGCTGTGAGTGCACCACTGCAGTCCAGCCTAGGCAACAGAGTGAGGCCTTGTCTCAAAAAAATAAATACAATGAAATGAAATCCTCAAGACATTACTTTGGTAAACACCTGTATTTGGTTGGAATATGTTTGTTTATATATAGTGACTAAATAAAGTAGATGTTTATTCTTACATTCAAGAATTTCAACATTTCCTTTTTTTAAAATAACAATGACAGTTTTAAAGATTACAGGACAATTATTTTGTAACACACCCCTCAATCTGGGTTTGACTTTAGGTGGTGCATCTCCAGCAAGGATGCGATAGATGCAATGCTGTGTTCGTTTTGGTGTAGCATGTTAGCTTCCGTTGCTTGTTGAAGGTAATATCTACCAGGTTTCTGTAAAAAAGAGTAACTTTACTATTTTTTTCTTTAAAGAAAATAAGCATTTGTAATACTTTACAGATAAAAATATCTCATTACTCAACAGATCTTTCCATTTATTTTTCTATTAATCTATGTAAATATATGGTTTCCAACTTTCTTCAATAGACTGCAATCTGTTACCATCATTATTTATTTTTAAACTCAAATTCCCGCAGGTTTGACCAGTAGGAGGTCTTTTAATCTGACTCTGGCATCTTTTTTGATGTATCTCCATCATTTTTTTGAATAATTCTTTACTCTCTGGCACAATAAAGAATCTCAGGCTTCTTTTTCTCCCCCCACTCTGCCCTGAAGTTAGTCATTTCTTCAAGGAGCTCTGGTAACTTTCACTGTAGGTTGATATTTAGCAACCAAGAGCTGGGGCTGGGTGCAGTGGCTCATGCCTGTAATCCCAGCGTTTCGGGAGGCAGAGACAAGGGAATTGCTTGTTTGAGACCAGGCTGGGCAACATAATGAAACCCTGTCTCTACAACAAAACGAACAAAAAAAATTAGCTGGGTGTAGTGGTGTGCACCTGTGGCCCCAGCTTCTCAGAGGTTGAGGCGGGAAGACCGCTTGAACCCAGGAGACTGGGGCTGCAGGAAGCTGTGTTTGCACCACCGCACTCCAGCCTGGGCAAAGAGGGAGACCTTGTCTCAAGAGCTCTGTGTTAGGTGCACTCAGTGCTGTGGTGGTGTGGCTGCTTCCTGGTCCTCTCAATGTACAGAGCTAGGGAACTCCAAGAACGTGCATCATTTTCCATCGTTTCCTTCTTTAATGGCAAAATGAAGTAGCTGACAGTGTTTTTTTGCAGTGGAAAGGAGAACAGTAGGAAGATTGATAAGAAGCACTCCTAGAACCACCTGGCAGCTCCCAGCTATGCCGTCCACACCCTAGTGTCTGCCATAAATAGTTCTTCCTATTGCAGATCATGCTTGAGAGGCACATTAGCTTCTGGACTTACATGGACTCCCTTCCCTCTTTTGCATTTGAAGAAATGGGAGGTTGAGGCAGAAACAAGGTATGTAATTAACGTACAGTTGAGATGTGATATACTGGCAGATCTCAAGTATTCAACTCAACAAGTTTAACAATTGTAGGCTGAGAGTAACCAGCCCTTAGAAGAAGATGTAGAACATTTTATTGCCCAGCCATTTATCTTATGCTCCATTCCAATCAATTATCTTCCTGCTCAAGACAAACATTGTTCTGAATTCCATCATTACGTATAGTTTTGCCTACACAGAACTTGATGTAAGTGGACTCACACAGTACCAGTCTTTTATGATTGTCTTCTTTCCCACAGAATTCATCCTGCATTTTGGAAGCCATTCATGCTGCATGAGCTTGCGGTTAACCCTTTGTGTAGCTGAGGACTGTTCTGCTGAATGCAACATTTTGCTTTTGCATTCTTGCTGTTGATGGTTATCTGGGCTGTTTGCAGTCCTGGCTATTATAAACAGGAAGCTGTAAACATTCCATGCAAATGTTCTTGAGGATGCATATTTTCATTTCTCTTGGGTGAATATCCAGAAATGTAACTGTACCCTCCTGGAATCACTGTAAGCCTATTTTTTAAGACCCTGCCAAACAGTTGTCCAAAGTACTTGTGTCGTTTTCAAAACAAAACGGGAGCTGCTCCACATTTTCTTAGAACTTAGCTTGGCGCTGGCTTTGCTGCCACATGGGATACCTACAAAGTTTGTCACTTTTGCCCATAAATCTATTTAATTAAAATAGAAACTTTAATACAGAAATACATTAGATGTCACTGGCTATTATTAACAGAGGTAAATTTATTTTTATCATGTATTGTCAATCACCTATTATGAGGATTCCAAGGAAATGGGACCTAGGTAGAGAAGACCCTCTTTGCGTGAAGATCCAGAGCGTGGACTACGGTGAAGGGAGAATAAGAGTTTGGGGCCAACTGTCGATGGCCAGATGTCCCATTTCCTTTCCTGGACTGGCAGGCCCATTCCTTCCTGGCTTGTGCCTCGTTGATGACGTTGGAGCTCATTTCCTCATCTCTTCTGTGCTCCTTCTTGCTTTTATCGCTTAGAAATAGATGCCTCCGCATCCTTAACAGGACAGGCTATAAACAGCTTGTATCTTCTGAACCAGAGGCGGACCGCAGTGTCTAGTAAGTATTACAGCTTTTCTATGGGAACACTGGGAATATTTTCTTCGAAATGAAGAACACCTCAGAAGCTCAGGTATGTTGGTATCCATAAGGCCCTTCACAACGTATCTCTCGCCTATGTCTCGGCTCAACTCCAGTCCTTCCCTCCCGTTTTTTACAATCCCCTCTCCCCTCTCACATTGGACTCCATGCTGCAGTGTAACACGGAGCCAGTCACAAATGCCCAGAGCGCAATACTGCACTTTATGCCTAGAATAACCTCTCCAAATCCTGCTCTCCTTTTAGGAATCATCTCAAGGGGCATATTCTCTATGAAAGCTACCCTGATTTCCCCCAGATCATCAGTTTATTCCCATTTTACTGTAAAAAATTAACTACAGCACTTTCACCTGTATTTTGGCTGTTTTGTGGCTTGAAGGTGTTGAGACTTTCCAGTGTGTCTCTCTGGCACAGAGTCGTATTTAGTGGATGAATGAACGATGAAAATAATCGATGCACTGATGCCTGTTGCCATTTAGTTTTCTCAACATTAAGGACATGTGATTAGGAAAGGAAAGCCCATCATGACTTGGTAAAAAATGGGGAATGGTGGGAGTTAAGATGGGGGCTTACTTTTTTCCACGGCTTCAGCAGAAGACCTAGAGACCAGGAGAGAGAGCAGACCAGCATTTCTGAAAGCTGAATGCACAGAAATAGAAAAGACCACCCTACAATCTGTATTGAACCTCACAGAACCCTAAATAGCCAAAAACAGTCTTGACAAAGAAGAGTATCAATACCTGTGGAAAGAAAAGAAAAAAGATTTTTAAAAAATTAAAAAAATGAAAAAGCTGGAGGATTCACACTTCCTGATTTGAAAAATTACTACAAAGCCACAGTAATCAAATCAGGGTATAGTGACACGGTGGCAAACATATAGACCAATAGAGCAGAACAGAGAGCTCAGAACTAAACCCTTGCATGTATGTGGTAAATGGCTTCTGACAAGGATTCCAGGACCATTTAATGGACAAAGAACAATCTCTTCAACAAATATTGTTGGGAAAACTGGATATCCATGTGCAAAAGAATGAAGTTGAACTCTTGCCTAATATCATAAACAAAAATTAATTTCAAATAGATCAAAGACCAAATTATGAGACCTAAAACTATAAAACTCCTATGTGAAAACACAGGGGAAAAGCTTCATGTCTTGATATTTGACAGTATTAATAATTTACTGGATATGACACCAAAGGCATAGACAATAAAAGAAAAAATTGACAAATTGGAGTTCATAAAAATTTTTAAAACTTTGTACATCAAAAGACAAGATCAACAAAGTAAGAAGACAACCTACAGAATTGAAGAAAGTGTTTGCAAATTGCATATTTGAAAAGAGATAAGATTCGGCATGTATAGAGAACTTTACCCTGATTGACAATTGCACAAAATGATTAAATAGGCTTTTTTCAAGAAATGATATACAAATGGCCAAAAAGCACATGAAAAGATGCTCAATATCATTAGTAGTCAGGAAAATGCAAGTCAAAGATACAATGAGACGCCACCTCACACTCATTGCGATGCGTATTATCAAATAAACAGAAAATAGCAAGTGTTGGTGAGTATGTGGAGAAACTGGAACCATTGTATACTGTCGGTGGGAATACAAAATGTAAAAATGTTGCTGCCGCTGCGGAAAACAGTATAGGTGTTTTCTAAACGTTAGGAATTAAATTACCATATGATCCTGCAATTTCACTTCTGGGGAGATAGCTCAAAGAACTGAGAGCAAGACCTTGAGGAGATAGTGATGCACTTGTGCTGACAGCAGCACTATTCACAGCAGTGATGTGGAAGTGACCAAGCATCCATGGACAGATGAACAGATAAGCAAAGTGTGGAATATACATAGAACAGGATGTTACTCAGTCTTTTAAAGGAAGGAGTTCTGCTAAGTGCTGCAGCGTGGATGGACCTCGAGGACATTATGCTGAGTGAAATAAGATCGGTCACAAAAGACTATGTATGACTTATCTTTTATGAAGTACCTAGAGGGTAAAATTCATAGGCACGGAAAGAAGGATGGTGGTTGCCAGGGGCTGGGCGGAGAGGGGAGTGGGGAGTTATTGTTTACGGGCTTAGAGTTTCAGGTTTTCAAGATGAGAAGGGCCGTGGAGATGGAGGGTGGTGACGGCTGAGCAACAGCGTGAACACAGTTAGTGCCACTGAAATCAAACACAGTTAAGACAGGACATGTTATGTTGTGCGTATTTTAACACAATGTAAAATTGGAAAAAAAAACTGAAAACATCTAATGCACATATAAGTCACTTGAGGAATCTTGTTACAGTTAAGGGTCTGCCTCAGTCATTCTGAGATTCTGCATTTTTACGGAACTCACAGGTGATGGCGCTGTCTGGGGTTGAGCACTGCCCTGTGAACAGCACATACCAAAATGTGGGAGGAAAACGTCACTGTGGTCAGCCCGGGTCACTGCAACCGGACCAGCTTCCTATTTGTACTTCTTAGGTCAGAGGCTTGCTTGGAACACGTTCATTCCATTTTCTTGGCTTCGTAACCTCACAACACTGCAGGGGTAATTAGTTACAGAATTCACCGGCATCATCACAACAAGCGGTTGAACGTGAAGCACTTAACAAAAGCACTCCAAAGCCTACGTTAAGTATACATTCGCTATCCGTATTAATCCCTTGATTCCATTATTATCTCTATTTTACAGATGAGGAGGCTGGAGCTCAGAGAGGTGAAGTAATTGGGCCAAGATCGCACAAGTGGTAAAATAGAGCTAGGGTTCAAATTCCTTTGTTCGAGACCTGCCAGTGGCTTCCCATTAACTTCTGAATGGGATCCAGACTTTTACTGTTGTGGCCTCAGGTTCTACACCAAGAGGTCTGGGGAAGAGCTGCTATGAGTGGTAGAAGACGTGGGAATGTCGTAGGGGTGACCTCAGGCAGTCGTGGCTGCTGTTGTCTCTGCATCTCGTGGGCAGCTGAGTCCCAGCTCGGCCAGCAAACCAGCGTGTCAGGGAAGAAAGTTGGAAGGTGAGAGCAGGACAAACTGAACCCACAGGACAACTGGCGCCTACAAGGACAAATCACAGCGTAAGGTGTCTCTCACCACCTGCGGCCTTGACGCCATCAGAGTGTATACGTTTTTGGCCACGTCTCAGAGAGGCTGAAGAAGGAGGTCTTTATGGTAAGCAAAAAGACCAGTGACAAACCGCACGAGTTCCCACATGCTTGGTACCTTGCCCTAGCCTTCAGAATGTCCAAAATATGGCTCCTGCTTCTCTCAGATCTCGAATCTAGCACAAACATATGAAGCTACAGAAGGAAGAGAATTCTTGGGAACATAGTTCTAACGTAACTGTACTGACGCACAACAAAGGTACCACAATCCAACCTTTCCAGCTTAGTTTGCTAACAAATATCGCTTAATAACTCATGACTGCCAAATAGAGACAATAGTAAGGCCACGTCTTCACCCAACAGGGTCAGACTATGCCTCTCCCAACCCCAAACACACAAATGCTCTTCCCAAAGCAGGACAGGGAGCCCCTTCACTTATCTTTGGATGACGTTGGTTTGTCTTCTTGCCGAGTTCTTGTGACTTAAATACTGCCATCTATGGTTAAGACATGGTTAACATAAACATAACTATATTCATATCAAAATAAGGGACACATATTTATAAACTGCAGTCCTTGTTTCGGTCACTGACCGCGAGGTTGTAGCTGGAGTCTATAATTCCCTTCCACAAGTCCTTAGCACCTGAGCTGCTCCTCCATGTGGGCTGTCCCCGGCCTTTATTCTTGAGTCTGGGCCATTAGCAGCCTTTCCTGAATTATTTTAATTTTCTGTTGACATCGAATCACAGGACACAGGAGCACTAAGAGATACCCATGGGACCTTCTGCATTCCAGACATTCAGGCTTCGTCCTCATTGTGCTGTGGCACAATTTCAGTGAGGATCAAACACCCCGGAACAAGAACCCTCCTAATTTCCTGTTGATTTACCACCATGAGGAACTCAGAGCAACCAGAGCACGGTCTCAACTTCCAATTGTCTTTGTACCCTGGTCACACCCCAGATCTCTCGAGCAGTAGAGTGCAAGGCTGTGAGAATGTAAAAACCTTTCATGCTGGCACATAGCTAGGAGTGACAGTAGTGGAGCCACATCCTTTCCTAACTCCGAATTCTGGTTGTGAATATTAGCTAGGGAGGAGACAGCACTGTGTAGAGATCACAAGTTTAGACATACTCTGCACCCTGGAGGACATGATCTCAGCCCTGTAAGGTGTGACCACCAAGTTGGTCTGTAATAGGCAGGTTCTTCTACCAGGTGAGCTGCTTTAGTATGATGGGGAGCATGGTGAAAACCACGAATTCCTTGAGTGTGGGCCCACGGCCACTTCATTTGCTGAAAACGAGTTCTTTCATATTGCATTAAATATTATGATGGCGAATAAGGCATGTCACAAATCCCTGCTGGTAGTTTGGCAAAAACATTGTGAGCAGGCAAGGAAAATATGATCTGAAGTGTAGACTCCAGTGAGACCAAGGCACTACACCTTCTGCAATGGAAGCGTTCCAACAGAACCAGCCCCCTTGTGCTGACCTTCCCCTATAAGTGTCAAGGGACTGATATTAGGGGCTCAGTCCTTCAAGTCCATGATGGTAGCATGAATCTTTGCAATCTCACAGGAATGTGGTAATTCTGCTGGCTCACTATTTTCCCTGTGCAAATAATTCTAGTGGCATCCACTTAGCCTTCTGTAATTGCCCTTACTTCAGGGGCCAGGGAACCAATATGGGGACCCTACTATTGCTGAGTATATACATTCCGATGATGTATTCCAGACTGGAGGAGAGAGCCGTGATGTCACTGACGACATACTGGGCCCACCGAGAGCTGGACCTGAGCCAAAACTTGACTGATCACCAGACTTCCAGAAGACTCTATTCCTGATTGGTGGAGCATGGTGGTGTTACATGTCTCTAGAAGTTAGTGCAATTTATAGACAATGTTTAGTGATACCTAAAAAGTCTGATTACTTCCCCTTTCCCAAAGCATAGTCCCTCAGGGAGGTGGCTACAAATTCCTTTGGGTAAGATTGAGACGATTATACTTGCTATACATCCTGGGCTAAGTAGCATGGTCCTTCCTCAAGGGGATGCAGGTTCTTCTTCTTTCAAGGGCTCTGGTTTTATGAACTAGCTCAAATCTGCAAATTTGTTAGGAGTCTGCAGCAGTCTATAGTGGTGATTTAAGTCAAACATCTGTTCACAAAACCTAGAGCTTTTCAGCTTAAACAAGCAAAGTTAGACTTTAGGAGACCGTTAATCTATTGCACTTCTAGGCCATCCCCTAAAGAGCTCAGCAAGTCAGCCCCTTCTGGCTAATGCGAGAGCTCTGCTGTCCATCACAGTAACCATGTCCATCTTGTCTTTGGTGATTAAGGTTCACGATTTGGTCCCGGCCACCCTGGAACACCATCATTCTCACTGAATCCAGGAACCCTAGTTTGATGGTAACGGTTTCCATGGTCATTTCTGGCCTACATAGAATCGCTACTGTAGAGCTCTTCAAGAATGCTAAGGCTCCCCTCAAAGCTCTGTTTCTAACTGCAATGGTGAAGGAAGTGTCCTTTGGGCCATCCTGGGAATCTTCCGGGGTGTTGGAGAGCTGGTCTTACATGACGAATCCATTCCAGCCTTTGGATACCTTCTTCTCTGGTATAGCAAGGGTGTCCTGGTGTTCCAGATTCCTCTAGTGGGCCACTATTTCTCCCGATTTCAGCCACCAATCCAACAAATTGGTAGAGCCATTGCCATGCAGTAATATAACACATGGAACCCAGGGTCTCTATCAACAAATTTGGTCTGATTCAGGTTTTTATTCCCACCTGATTTCATGCTCTTTCTTATTCCACAAATTTCAGTTGATGTAAATTGGCAAAATTATGGATTGTTTGATGTGTATCCCATCTCTTTGCAAGTGATATTTCACAACCTCAGGGCTGCTGAGACTCAAGTCTGGGTAGTAGCAATAAGAAGTGATGGGGGTAAGTATTTATAAAAATCATCTGCCTCTTGCAGGAAAAGTAAGTACCTCAGAGGAGGATCATTTCAGACTTTCAAGACAAGAAATTAACTTTTTCACCTAAGATAGGAAAGAGTAATTGTACTGGCAGAACTGGGGTGAGAAGTCCTCAGCTTCATCAAGATCTGCCCACATGCCCCTTTCCAATTTCTCAGTGCCCTCCTCCCAAGTCAAGGTCCCGGCTCAAACATGAGAGACCTGGTAAGACAGACGATTCCGTTTTTACTGTAAGCCCATCCCCCACAGGATTAGACTCGGTTTGGTTTTCAGAAATTTCAGCCCTGTAGCCATAGGAGACAAGGGCTTCTTTCAGGCCAGTCACAGAAGCTTCCAGGTTTCTTATTTGGGCCTTGAGATCAAAATTAAAGCCTCAGCCCTCAATGTTCTTTTTCCAAGTTCTCCAGTGCATTTAGAAGGAACTAATCAACCCTATTATACTTTCTATTTTCCCCAAAATAGTCCAAGACATAGAGTACTTAGACACTCAAAGACTTGATCATGGGTAATCCCATGTGATAATTTCAGTAACTGTTTTACCTCAGCATGCTATAGCCTACCACTAGAAACAGGTTTATGGATACCTTTAAATGTAATTCGTTAAAAGAACCAACTCCACATAACCCAGAGCCAATACAAAGACTCCAATCTCTAGAACCACTGGGAATAGCAGTTTCTGTAGCAGTCAGGGTTTGATGTGAGAGGCAGAACTGCTATGAGTGGCAAAGAATAAGGAATTTGTTCCATAGCTATTCTTGCTAGTGGGGCAGTGTCTAATTGTGCTAAGTCTGAAGTCACCCCCATCAGCCAGACAGGCAGCCAGGGAGGAAAGGGCTGTAGATGGGAGCAAGGATGAACTGCAGCCCAAGAGGGCAGCAGGAAGTGGCTTCTGCCTCTCATCCTCCACCTTGGGGATGTGCTGGCCTCCAAAGAAAGTTTCTGCCCTTTCCCACGCAGCCGAGCATGAGCTTTCTAGGACTTGGAGAAGCAGAAGGAGGGGATCTGGTGGGAGCTGTGGGTGCGACGTGCAGATGCTGGCCCACACGGTGTGGTGGGTGAGCCAACCAGAAACAGCTGGTGCCTGGTGCCCAGCACCGACACCCAGAACACAATGATACCCTCAAAACCAACCAACAAACAAAACTGGCTGCTGATCTATGTCCACCCACCAACTTGCATCCAAAATGTCTCCAGAGACCAAAGCTCATTCAGAAACACACAGAGAACTCTGGGAAACACAGCCCCCATTCAGCCAACCTGGACAGCACAGCCCCCCAGCACTCCACATAGTCCGGCCCTCGTCCACCTCTTGGTCCTACTTTTCCACCTACTTACCTTGACAAATACTTTGGGCTTCAAAGACCAAGCTGATTACAAATACGATGCTTTTGTTTGTGTTTCTTCATTCTTTATCACCTGCTTAGGCCTGAATGTTTGTGTCCCCTCCTCAAAATTTGTATTTTAAAATTCTGACCCCCCCCAAGGCAGTAATTAATAGGGGGGGCTTTTGGGAGGTGATGAGATCATGACAGTAGAACCCTCATGGTGAGATTAGAGTCCTTGTAAAATAAGCCTCAGAGCTCATTTGCCTCTTCCACCATGTGAGGACACAGTAAAGAGACATCATCTGTGAGTCAGAGATTAACCTCCATCAGACACCAAATCCGCCCTTGATCTTGGACTTCCCATCCTCTAGAACTGTGAGAAGTAAGATTCTGTTGCTCATAAGCAATCCAGTCTATAGTTTTTTATTATGGTAGCCTGGACTGTGGCTTTGTGCCCTCTCCTGACTTTTTCTTGACTTACTTTCTCTTTTCAGCTGTTTCGTTCTCAACGATTCCTTTTCTAAGCACACGAGATAAAGTAGGAAATTCTGTCACTTTCTAGTACTTTAGTCTGATTTCTCTCTTTTTTTTTTTTTTTTTTTTTTTTTTTTTTTTTTTTTTTTTTTTTTTTGTTTTTTTGGGTTTTTTTTTTTTTTTTTTTTTTTTTTTTTTTTTATTTTTTTTTTTTTTTTTTTTTTTTTTTTTTTTTTTTTTTTTTGAGACGGAGTTTCGCTCGCTTACCCAGGCTGGAGTGCAATGGCGCGATCTCAGCTCACCGCAACCTCCGCCTCCTGGGTTCAGGCAATTCTCCTGCCTCAGCCTCCTGAGCAGCTGGGATTACAGGCACGCGCCACCATGCCCAGCTAATTTTTTGTATTTTTAGTAGAGACGGGGTTTCACCGTGTTGACCAGGATGGTCTCGATCTCTTGACCTCGTGATCCACCCACCTCGGCCTCCCCAAGTGCTGGGATTACAGGTGTGAGCCACCACGCCCGGCCATGATTTCTCTTTCTTAAAATTATATGGTGTTACCTGGTGTGATATTGTAATGAGATTGTTTATATTTGTGATAACTTCCCTTATTCAGCTATATGAGGATAGGGACTTTTTCTTATTCACTCTATAACCATAGCACCACAATAATAACAGAAAATTGTCTGTAACCTGGAGATTCCTGCTTCCGAAGACTATGCTCCATCCTGCACATGACTCTGGGGTCCCATTAGTGCCAACGTTTCTGTTTTCTTCAGTTGTGTCCCAAGGTCTTCTGCCATTTCACTAGTGATAGTACATTGTTTCCTGCTGTCTTTCTTAGATGCCTCTACAATCTAGGGTTAACTCTAACGTACTTCAAATAAGATGTATTTTTTCTTCTTGAGAAATTAGAAACAGAATTAGTAAGTTCAATAGGCATCAAACATAATCAGAAAAATTATGTTTATTAGAAACTCCTGAAGCCTTCCTCTTTCCTCTCTCTACCAATCCCCTGTACATTCTATTACTCAATTCACATTTGTCAAAGGTCCTTCTTTATTGACTAAGTAGTTTAATAGTGTATGGCATTATTTATTTCTGGAATCGATTTTGTTAGAATGTAATGATAAAATAAAAAGCCCGTGGAAAATGGAAAATTTTTTTTAAAATGACGATCTTGTGTTTTTAAGTTTTTTTTCTGTTTGCTTGTTTTTGTTTTTGTTTTTTGAGATGGAGTCTCGCTCTGTCCCCAGGCCAGAGTGCAGTGGAGTGATCTTGACTCACTGCAACCTCCGCCTCCCGGGTTCAAGCGATTCTCCTGCCTCCGCCTCCTGACTCGTTGGGACTACAGGCACGCACCACCACACCCAGCTAATTTTTGTATTTCTAGTAGAGACGGGGTTTCACCATGTTGGCCAGGATGGTCTCGATCTCTTGACTTTGTGATCCGCCCGCCTTGGCCTCCCAAAGTGCTGGGATTACAGGTATGATCCGCTGCGCCTGGTTGTTTTTAAGTTTTAAAATATTTTTAAAGTCTCAATTTTTAGTTAAATCTAAATATTTTTTAATAACCCATGTTTCTGGCGTTGTATCAAAAAATGCATCACCATGCTGACGAGGTTGCAGAGAAAAGGAAATGTTTATAGATTGCTGGTGGGAATGTAAATTACTTCAGCCACTGTGAAAAGCAGTTTGGTGATTTCTCAAAGAACTTAGAACACAATTACCATTTGACCCAGTAACCCCATTCTTGAGTATAGGCCCAAAGGACCATGAATCGCTCTACTATAAAGACATACGACTGCATATGTTTATTATGGCCTCATTCACAATAGCAAAGACACAGAATCAATTAGATGCCCATCGGTGGTACCCTGGACAAAGAAAATGTTCTACATATACACCACAGAATACTCTGCAGCCGTAAAAAGAATGAGATCATGACCTTGGCAGCAACGTGGATAGAGCTGGAGGCCATTACCTGAAGCAAACTAATGTAGGAATAGAAACCGAATACCACATGTTCTTACTTATATGCGGGAGATGAACATTGACTACACATGGACAGGACTAGAATGCAGAAAGTAGGCCCCAGAGTAGATATTGAGGCCTACTTGAGGGCGAAGAGTGAGAAGAGGGTGAGAATCAAAAACCCACCTATTAGGTACTATGCTTATCTCCTGGGTGATGAAACATTCTCTGCACTAAAACCTCGTGACACACAATTTACCTACATAACAAACATGCACATACACCACTGAAATTAAAAGTTAAAAAAAAGACCTCATCACCAAACAAATGGAAGGTCAACCAGATTTTCTTCTACGCTGCCGTCTAGAAGTGTATGGATTTGCGTTTTATGTTTAGGTCTATGATCTATTTTGAGTTGACTTTTGTGGAAGGTGTAAGGTCAGTGTCTACGTTCATTTATTTACCTTTTTGCATCTAGATATCCAGTCATTCCGGCACCACTTGTTGCGAAGACTATCATTTCTTCATTGACTTGCTTTTGTTTCTTTGTCAAAGATCAGTTGACTCTATTTGTGTGGGTTTATTCTTGAACTGTATTCTGTTTTATTTGTCTATTTTTTTCACCAGTACTATGCTATCTTCATTATTGTAGCTTCAGGTTTTGAAGTAGGGTAGTGCTAGTCTTTTAACTTTGTTTCTTGGTGCCCTCAAAGTATCTTGCTGGGATCTTGGCTGTGATTGCATTGAATCTATAGATCAAGTTGAGAAAAACTAGCCCCTTAACAATATAAAGTTTATCCATGAAAATGAAATGTCCCTCCATTTATTTAAATCTCCTTTGGTTTCTTCAATCTGAGTTTTGTAGTTTTCCTCATGTAGATCTCACATACATTTTGCTAAATCTATTCCTAAGTACTTCATTTTTCATCCTAATGTAAATGGTATTGTGTCTTTAATTTTAAAATTATTTATTTATTTATTTATTATTTTTGGGGGGGGGCGGGGGGGCGGACGGCCGGGTGGGAGGGAAGGAGGAAGGTAGGGAGGAGGGAAGGGATGAAGGTAGGAAGGAAAGGGG
>CAUYOR010182672.1:0-21421 GCA_963573925.1 Callimico goeldii
CTCGGGGGTCCTGGGCTCGCCCCCTCACCTCGCAGCAGCTCGGGGGTCCTGGGCTCGCCCCCTCATCTCGCAGCAGCTCGGGGGTCCTGGGCTCACCCGTTCACCTCGCAGCAGCTCGGGGTCCCAGGGCTCACCCCCTCATCTCGCAGCAGCTCGGGGTCCCAGGGGCTCACCCCCTCATCTCGCAGCAGCTCGGGGGTCCTGGGCTCACCCTTTCACCTCACAGCAGCTCGGGGTCCCAGGGCTCCCCCCCTCATCTCGCAGCAGCTCGGGGTCCCAGGGGCTCCCCCCCTCATCTCGCAGCAGCTCGGGGTCCCAGGGGCTCACCCCCTCATCTCGCAGCAGCTCGGGGATCCTGGGCTCACCCCCTCATCTCGCAGCAGCTTGGGAGTCCTGGGCTCATCCCCTCACCTCACAGCAGCTTGGGGGTCCTGGGCTCATCCCCTCACCTCACAGCAGCTTGGGGGTCCTGGGCTCACCCTCTCACCTCACAGCAGCTTGGGGGTCCTGGGCTCACCCCCTCACCTCACAGCAGCTCGGGGGTCCTGGGCTCACCCCCTCACCTCACAGCAGCTTCCTTTGATTTCTCATGTTCACAGCTCCTATAGCTGAGTTAGTGGCTGCGCCCTGGGGGTGACCACTGGGCTCCCGAGTCGTGTCCACCTCCTCTGAGCCGTGTATGAGGACCAGGCTGAGGCGGGACCTCCGTGTGGGCACGCCTTCCTGTCCAGGCATTGCCCACGCCGACTCTTCAGCTGGGCCCCTCCCTCGTGCCTCCCAGGTATCCTGGGAAGCCGAGGGGGCTCAGGGAGACCTCTGGAAGCCCCGGGGCGTGAGCACAGCTCTCCCGTGTCCCCGTACTTTCCCAGCTGCTCTCTTCTGACCTGCACGAGGCTCGGCTGTGGCTGTCACCGAAGGTGCCTCACTGGACTCAGAGGCCAGAGCAGAAGGGACTGTGGGTCCCTGCTGCTCAGCCTGCGTCTACCAGGGGGCGTCCCACTCAGTTTAACGTCCCCTGTATCCCAGCTGCGAGGTGGGATGAGTCGCGGGTGGCAAAGGGTGACGTTCTCTTCCCGTAGAATTTGTTCCTCACGGAGGCCAAGGGTTTGGGGAAAATCTCTAAGGTCACCTAGGTTGGATTGACTCCCCAGGCTTGTGAGAGTGGTTTAGACTAAAACCATTTGGTTCTCTTCCATCAGACCACAGTGGCCTGCTAACCCCCATCACCCGGGCACAGGAAGAGCTGGGGTCTGAGCATGCCTCCTCCATCAGATGTTCTCCTCCATCAATCAGACCACGGTGGCCTGCTAACCCCCATCACCCGGGCACAGGAAGAGCTGGGGTCTGAGGCGCTGACAGCATGCCTGGCCTGGCGGCTGGGTGCCCTAGGACTCCAGAGGGCGTCACGCTGTCTCTCCCCCGGTTATGCTGAAAAGCAGACAAAACTGGCACAAGCCCTGCTGCTGGGAGTGACAGGGTTTCCAGGGAGGCCGAGTGAGGGGTGCCATCTGTTCACAGTGGTGCATGCACCTACACCCACGCCCACATCACACCCGCGCCCGTGCCCACACCACGCCCATGCCCGCACCCGTGTCCTCACCATACCCATGCCCACATCACACCCACACCCACATCACACCCACGCCCACATCACACCCACGCCCACACCACACCCATGCCCGTGACCACACCACACCCATGCCCACATCACACCCACGCCCATATCACATCCACGTCCACATCACACCCGTGTCCATACCACACCTATACCCGTGCCCATACCACACCCGCGCCCACCCCACACCTGTGCCCACACCACACCCACTCCCACACCACACCCATGCCCATATCACACCCATGCCCACACCACACCTGCGCCCACTCCATACCCACGCCCGCGCCCACTCCCACTCCCACACCTACCCCCACTCCCACATCTACCCCCATGCCTATGCCCATAGCTCCACTTACACCCCTGCCCACACCCTGGGGACACACACTCATACACACAGGAGTGGACCCGGCCACCCCGCAGCTCACCTGCAGCAGATCCCCAGCTCTCCTCTACCACTCTGAGTCATTGTCTTTAAAATCAAAGGAACCCCAAGCCCCTGAGCCCCAGTGCTAACAGAGAAAATGTGTTTAGAACAATCGCTGAATACAGTTTTCTATTCGTGTATTTAAGGATTTGGGAGAGCTGAGTATCCCGCGTGAGAACAAAGACGTGCTTTCCCCTTCCTGCGGCAGCGTGCGGTGCCCTAAATGTGTCATGTCTCCAATCAACTGAGGTTTTTAAATACCAATAGTGTGTGTGCTGGCAGCTTCTGAACTACTGAATAAGGGGTGGGAGAGGCAGCCCAGGACCTGGGAGTGCGTCTGGAGGGGAGAGGGTGCCAGGGAGGCCAGGGCAGCTCCACAGTAGGCGTCGCCGTGCAGGGGCTTCTGGGAAGAAGGAGCACGCTTTCTCCCGGGCTACAGTGGGAGTTGCCAGGACGAGAGTAAATGCGTCATCTCCCCCCTGCCCCTGGTTTCTCAGTGCCTTCCAAGAGGGAGATTTGGAAGAGAGAATCAAACAGCACATCCACCAAATGCATGAGCAAAGGCGAGTCCGTGGCCAGGCCCCGCTGGAGGAGATGAGGAAGGCCGCCGGGGATCTGGAAATGGTGAGGACTTCTTGGTTCTGTTTAAAAAATTGTGGGGATTTTGTTTTTCGTTTTAGTTTTTGTTTTTGTGAAATGGAGCCTCACTCTGCCATCCAGGCAGGAGTGCAATGGTGCGATCTCGGCTCACTGCAACCTCTGCCTCCCGGGTTCAGGCGATTCCCCTCCCTCAGCCTCCTAAGTAGCTGAGATTACAGGCACACACCACACCCAGCTATTTTTAGTAGAGATGGGTTCTCATAATGTTGGCCAGGCTGGTCTCAAACTCAGACCATCTGCCCACCTTGGCCTCCCAAAGTGCTGGGCCACCACGCCCAGCCCAAAAGGCAGTTTTGTTGAAAACGAAGGGAACTCACTGTGCCTCTTCAGAGCACGTGTTCTCTAGAAACCATGGGACTGAAAACCTGCGGTTTTTCTCTGACAACCACGGGGCTGTGTCGAATGTGTCTTATGAGGGTGTGAGAATTCCCAGAATTACAGTTGGTCAGATGAGAAGGAAAACCTTTCAGCCGAGGTCCTGGGCCCTCAGATGTGCCAGGCTACATGGTGGACCTCGGCATCTTAGCACTGGGCAGCTGATGGCAGGAGTGACGGTCTGATGGGGGGCTGGAGGCCGGGGGGCCAGTCCTCTGCACATGTCTGTGGGGTGCTTGCTTGAGGCTTTGCACCCAGCGGAACCAAACTCTGGACCCAGGGCTGAGCCATGAGGGACGCTACTGCAAAGACGGGTCTGGCCGAGGCCACCTGGACCATGGCCGCCATGCTCCATGTCTGTGTAGGCAGACTGACATTCATGGGGATCTGAGGACTCCTGACCAGGAACCTCCTATGTGGAACAGCTCACAAAGGTGTCTCCTGTACGTTTGGAATGTTAACCATCCCCTCAGCCACCGCCAATGGTGTTTATCCACTCAGCGTACGCTGATGCCCGCCTTCTGGTAGCTGGAGAGTCCTGGGTGGTGGGAGAGATGCAGGGATGAAGGAGAGTGCTTTTTTGCCCGAATTGCTGCCTGACTAGCCCATCCAGCTGTAGAAGGACACAGCTGCCATCGCTGGCAGTGCACCTGGATTCCCATGTCCCCACCCTTCTTACAGCCATAAGAATGCTGGCCTGTCCTCCCAAGCTACCCAAGACCCCTGGCTGGTGGGCTCTTCCAGGTCAGTGTGCTGTGCCCAGACACAGGTCAGGCTGGTGTGGGCTGCATCTGGGCTGCCCGCAGAGCAAAGAGCACTGTCAGGGGAGGAAGCAGACCCGGCCTTCCTGTCCCCACGCCCCATCTCCAGGCTGCGTTACCCCGTCTCCCTCTCTCCTAAAGCGGATGAGAGAGAGGAGGCGTGAGAGCAGGATGTAGAGACCCTTCACAGAGACCCCACCCAGCCTGACTCGGACCCCTCTTCTGAGGCTTTTCCTCCTCAGCCCAAGGCGTTTGTACCTGCCTTTAGATGAACTTTTACTCCCTCTAAATCTGTCATTTATGAGCATAACCTTGTCCGTGGACGCCGGAACGCTGCCTTAGGGCTTAAAACATCTGCGTCTCAATCCATTGCTTCAGAGTATGGACTCAGAAGTCTGTTTGGTGTTTTAAACAGGTCTAGGCCACAGGTTTGATCACTCTAATGAAATAGATGAATCCCTTGAAACGCAACATCTGCCAGAACTTGCAGAAGAAATAAGTGATGTGGATACGCTTGTACGTGTTACAGAAAAATAACCAATAATTCATTACATCGCAAAACAGAGGCCACAGGCCCAGATGGGCTCACTTAAGGTTGAAGGAAGAAACTGGACCAATTCCCTTTCATCTCTTCCAGAGACAGAAACAGAGGGAAAGCTTCTAACTCATTCTGTGAGGCCAGCATTACTCTGATCCCAAAACCATACGAAGATACCACAGGAAAGGAGCATGTGAACAGCATTGCTCACGAACATAGATGCAGAAATTCTCAGCATTGAGAAATCAAATCCAGAAGTGAGCAAAAACAATCACACACCCTAGTTCAACATTTAAAAGTCACTCGATGCAGTAAGCGAAACAAGAAAAACCAGTAGATGTAGAAAAAGCATCTGACGAAACCTAACAGCTATCATGATAAAAACTCTGCAAATTAGGATAAGCTGGGAACTTCCTCAGCTTGTGAAAGCAGATCCAGGAAAGGCCTACAGCTAACATTATTCTTAATGGTGAGAAACCAGAAGCCCTCCTTTCCCCTGACCCCTGCCCGGCCACGGGGCCCTCCTTCCGCCTTGACCCCTTCCTGGTTGCGGCCACTCAGCCAGCACGTGGGACAGTGGACTCCATCCTAGAGCTTCTAGTCTCTCACCATTAAGAATAAAGTTAGCTGTAGGTCTTTTCTGGATCTCCGTCTCAAAAAAAAGGAAGCAGAGTCTGTACAGGTTATGCCAAGGCCCTGGGTCCGCTTTCCTACTCTGCCCAGCCCAGCAGGAGACGGAGGAGACAGGGCTGTCTCTAGAGAAGCTGGCCAACCAGGCACCACGGTGGTGACAGCGGCCACGTGTGGCCTTCCGGGGCCCTGCAGAAGGGCAGGTGCACAACGGAGCAGGAGGGCCAGCCGGCTCCGTGGCACTGTCTGAGACACCAGCCAGCCGAGACAGTTACTGATCAGTTTGCTTCTTGTAGAAATCTGGGTCAGTAACAAGTGATATTGACCATGTTGTGGTGCCATAAGCCCCCAGTGGCGCTCTAGCCCAGAGCTGTGATGTGGCTGTATGAGGGGAGGAGGAGGCTGCAGGGGTCTCCGGGGACCTGCACTGGAGGGAGAGTCCAACCGTGCCCCCAGCGGGGCAGGCTGCAGAGGGAGAGGGGAGCCGGGCAGCCCAGGGCTCCTGTGCTTGGAGTGGGGAGGTTGGGACTCGGCAGAGGCTATGCCTACGGGCCGGAGGGGCAGGAAAGGAAAGAGCCCCTCCTTAGCTGCTGCACCTGAGGCCCCCACAGTGCCCTCCCCGGCTTCCCTTGTTCTGCCCAGGCCATTGGCCGCAGAGCCTGGGTTTGGAACAGAAAGCCTGCCCTGCTTTCAGACTTGGCAATTCCTTCTCCTGCCCCTGTGTCTGTGGGGTGAGGGTGGCAATTGTGGCCCCATCTGCCTCCCAGGGCAGTTCTGGGTCTCAGGTGGGGTCACGACTGTGGTGAGGCTTGCCAGCATGCTGCCTGGGTGTGGCACTAGCCTTCCCTTTGCCTGCAGGATGGGACCCTGAGACTGTTCATCCACTGACCTGCATCTCTCAGGAGACTGTCTGCACAGGACACCTGGGTGGGGCCACTGGTGTGTGCACACAGAGGGCAGTGTCCTGGGGTGGACGGCCTAGGAGCTGGCTGGAAGTAGGCTGCCAGCCCGTTGCAGGGGGAACCATGCCATGATACGGCTTGCAGGGGCCTCTGGGGAAGCAGGGCTGGTCCTGCTCACTCCCACATGGCCTGAGCCCCACGTGGAATCTGAGTCAGAGAGGTAGTGACGTCCTGAGTCCTGCCAGCGTTTCTAATGCCACCCCCCTTGCCTCCCACAAGCCCAGAGAGCTACAGGATGGAGTATGGAAGCTAAAACTGGGATTAGCCTTGGACACAGACCAGCGATGGACTGCCCTCACTGGAGGCCTTTTGCTTCGCCCGCCAGCGTCACAGCCTCGAAATACATTTTTTTATCACAAAATATGAAGAATCGGGAAGTGCTTGCAGATGGCAGTGGCACCAAGTGGCTGCACTGATGGAAACGCCTTCAAACAGCAGATGCTCAGTCCCCTTTCTTGGCCGTCGCCTCCTGCTTGGCCGGGAGGGCACCAGGCCCAGCGTTCCTCTTATGGCTGTTGCACGGCAGCCTGTTGGTTTTCTCAGGCGGCCCATATTTCTCCTGAGGCTGTGGAAGATTTCAGCCGAATTAAAAGAGGACGTGGTGAGCACGTGGCCCGCTTTTCGCTCCTTTCCTGCCAATCCACGTGACAGAAAGGTCAGGCACCGGCCTCTCTCCTGCCCTGGAGCCCTTGTTACAAAGTCCTCACAGCTTTCGTTCAGTTCGTTATTTTAGTGTGGGAGGGGAGACTAGGTCACCTGATTCCTGCGAGGCCAGAATTAGGGGCTTGCCCCTGCCCGGAGGCAGGGCCCTCCTTTCCTGCTCCCTGCCCAGTGACAGGGCCCTCTTTGGCCTTGACCCTTTCCTGGTTCCTACCACTCAGCCTTGCACGTGGGACAGTGGACTCCATCCCAGGGCCATGGCAGGGCCCGCAGACCTCACGCCATAGATCAGACTTACTTCACGTTCTGCCTGCCCAGGCTGCGTAGATTCTGTGTGACTTAGTCTCTTGTGCTGAGCGTTTGACTGGATCTTGAAAACATTTTCTCTTTTTTCTTTTTTTCTTTTTTTTTGAGACGGAGTTTCACTCTTGTTACCCAGGCTGGAGTGCAATGGCGCGATCTCGGCTCACCGCAACCTCCGCCTCCTGGGTTCAGGCAATTCTCCTGCCTCAGCCTCTCGAGAAGCTGGGACTACAGGCACGCGCCACCATGCCCAGCTAATTTTTTGTATTTTTAGTAGAGACGGGGTTTCACCATGTTGACCAGGATGGTCTCGATCTCTTGACCTTGTGATCCACCCACCTCGGCCTCCCAAAGTTCTGGGATTATAGGCGTGAGCCACCACACCCAGCCAACAATTGAGTCACTTCTGAACTACTAGAGAGGAAGGACGGTGTGCAGTTGATCATCTAAGCTTTCCGCTAGAGAAGCTAGAAAAGGCACCCGTGGCCGGTTACGGCCCAGCAGCCGGAGCAGCAGAGGTTGGTTTACCATTTCTCATGTCTGAGGGCAGGAGTCGGAGCACCTAGCCGGCCTCGCTGCCCAGGGCCTCCCGTGAGGCTGTAGTCAGCCGTGGGTCGGGCTGTGCTCCTTTGAAGGTTTAAGTGGGCTTGGGGCTCAGCTTCCAAGTTGCTCACCTGGTTGTTGATCAGAGAGCGTGTCCTCTGTGATCCCAGTCTTTGGAAGTTGTGAAGCCTTGCCCTGTGGCCTGCCCCAGGGTATATTTTGGTTAACGTAGACTGTGCACTTGAGAAGAATATATTTTGGAGTCCCTGGGGACGTTGTTCTGTGTGTGTCGGGTGACACTGACTAATCCTGCTGCTCGGAGCTGCTGCACCCTTACTGACTGCCTCATTTAAACTGGGTTTATCAGTTATGGAGAGAGGCCTGTCCACAGTTCTAGCTGTGACCGTGAACTTGTACTTTTTTCTTAGTTATGTCAGCTTTGCTCCGTGTTTTGGGACTGTTTTATCAGATGCCACCGAATTTCGGATTGTTTCATCTTCTCGTCGGACTGACCTCGTGGTTACTGTGAAGTCTTTCCTCCCCTCTGATTCGCACTTCCTGCCTTCACGTGCATTTTGCCCTGATGATACAGGCACACGCTGCCTCCGTCCGCGCTTCCGTAGTACGTGTTTTTCCACCCTTGGGCTGTCAGCCTCCCTGTCTTCGTGCTGCACACAAAGTGTGTCTTATGCAGACATACAGTTGGGACTCCTTTTCTTTCTCTCTCTGACCAGTTCTGTCTTCCGAGAGTTGGAGCGTTTGGGCCCCTCGCGTTTAAGGTGAGTGTGCACGTGGCTGATTCTGTGCCACTATCTTGCTCCTCGTTTTATGGATCTCAAGTTTTTATTCCTTTATTCTTCTTTCGCTACTTTCTGATAGTGATCAATTTTCTTATTTATATCTCTTCCCTTGGAGTTTTAGTAACATGTTTTTCTTTTGTTCTCTTGGGTGTTGGCTGAGAGATTGATACACGCCCTTAAGTTCATTAGCATCTCCCGAAGGAGCCCGCGAGGCTGAGAAGGCCCCTCCCGTCTGCTGCTGCTGTCACCCATCTTCCTTCCCCAGGAGATGCACCAGACACAGTTACCCTGTGCCCAGCAGCAGGGATTCTCTTCACCGGTAAAGACCGTCCTGAAGCTCTTCCTTCCTGCAGCTTCCTGCCCCAGTGAGGGCTGATTTTCATTCACCCAAATAACTTTTTTTTCTAGTATTTCTTTGTATCATGGTTATGTTTTGACGGGCAGTAAATTCAGCTTTTGTTTGTCTGAAATACATTTAGTTGCCCTTTATTCTGCGCAGGACAGGAATCCAGGCGGATGTTTTCGCCATCCCCAGCACTTGAGCGATGTGCTCCACTGTCTTCTAGCTCCGTGAGTTTTGTTAAAAGTTCAACTTTCATTGTTATTTGCTGCTCATTTGAAGGTAAGGTCTTACCTTACTTTTTTCTTTATCTTAAATTTTTTTCTCATCTTTGGTTTTCAGCAGTCTGTGTTGTATGTGATTTTCTTTTTACTTATTTTTCTTGGAATATACAAAACTCAAATCTGGGAGTTGGTATCTTTCATCAGTTTTGGAAAACTCATAGCCATTATTGTTTTGACTTTTTTCCCCAGTTCTTCTTTTTGAGACTTCAGTTTTGTGTGTGTGCATGTGTGTGCATTGTGTCTATGTGTGCATGTGTGTATGCGTGTGTGGGCATGTGTGTGCATGTGTGGGGGGGCATGTGTGCGTGTGTGTATGCGTGTGGGCATGTGTGTGCGTGTGTGTATGTGTGTGTGCGTGTCTGTGCACGTGTGTGTGTCTGGGACCTGCACATCTCTCCTGTCTTGTGTTCTATTTTTTCATTCCTCTCTGTACATCAGGCTAGATGTCTCTGGATTTTTAAATCCTGTCTTCTGATGTGTCCCACAGAAAAACCCATGAGGTTTTTTAACATTGAAAACATTAGGCTTTATGATAGAGAGAAAAAAAAACATGAACCTTGATGATTGCGCCGTTGCACTCAGAAAAACATCCCAGGCTCTGAGCAGCATCTTTCCTCGGCCAAGTCGGGCTTCCGGGTGAGCCTCAGGGAGTGCGTGGGCTCTGATGCCATCCTCCTCCTCCCTGGCATTCCTCTTCCTCTGTGTTCTCCTGCTCATCTCTGCCAGAATTCATGTCTGCTTGAACATGGCCTCCACCTTTTCCATTAGATCCTTTTGCATCATCATCAGAATGATTTTTTTAAATAAATGTTTTCTTTCAATGAGTTTTAAATTTCAGATGTTGTGTTTTTCAGGTCTAAGATGTCTGGTAATTTTTTGTAGATGCCAGTTCTCTGTTGAAATTCTCCATATTTTCATTTCCTTTATATATCTATATATATATTACATATGTTTTCTATAACACATTACATTTGTCCCCTAAGTTTTTAGTGTACAGTCGACCCTTGAACAAGAACTTGAATTATAAGGGTCCACTTCTAAGTGGCTTTTTTTTTTTTGAGATGGAGTTTTGCTCTTGCCCCCCAGGCTGGAGTGCAATGGTGCAATGGCACAGTCTTGGCTCACTGCAACCTCTGGTTGAAATTCAAGAGATTCTCCTGCCTCAGCCTCTTGAGTAGCTGGGATTACAGGCACCCACCACCATGCCCAGCTAATTTTTTGTATTTTTAGTAGAAACAGAGTTTCAACATGTTGGCCAAACTGGTCTCAAACTCCTGATCTCAGATGATCCACCTGCCTCAGCCTCCCAAAGTGCTGGGATTACCAGCGTGAGCCACTGTGCCCAGCCATAAGTGGATTTTTGAAAACAAATATATTGGAAAAATTTTTGGAAAAACATTTACAAACAAACCACATAGCCTAGAAATATCTTTTAAAAAATAAGAAAATGTTAGGTATGTCACAAAGGCATAAAATATACAAACCATACATAGACCATTCACGGTAGAGAGAAACGTAGACGAAAAAATGCAGCATTGGCTGGGCTCAATGGCTCACATCTGTAAGGACTCTGGGAGGCCGAGGCAGGCAAATCCCCTGAGGTCAGGAGTTCGAGACCAGCCTGGTCAATATTGCAAAACCCCATCTGTACTAAAAATACAAATATTAGCCGGGCATGATGGAATATACCTGTAATCCCTGCTACTCAGGAGGCTGAGGCAGGACCCAGGAGGCAGAGGCTGCAGTGAGCCGAGATCGTGCCACTGCACTCCAGCCTGAGGTACAGAGCAAGACTCTGTCTCAAAAGAAATTCAGCATTAAATCATAAGTGCCTGAAATTAACTGCAGTCCACAGCGTGCTGCTGGAATAATTACAAAGCCGCCTCCCGTTGCTATTGCAGTGAGCCCAAGCATTTCAAGGATCTGCTTAAAACACTGTGCGCTGATCATCTTCTCTGCATGAGCAGTTCATGTCTTCAGCACACTGTGTATCACAGTAAAAAGTCATCTACTTTAACTGGACATGGTGGCACACGCCTGCAGTCCCACTACTCAGGAGGCTGAGGCAGGAGGAGCCCTTGAGCCCAGGAGGTTGAGGCTGCAGTGATCTGTGATTGCACCACTGCACTCCAGCTTGGGTGACAGAGTGAGACCGCAACCTGAAAAAAAGGCGACATCTGGAAGTTCTTGTGTATTTTTCATGTTTAGTGCAATACTGTAAACCTTGAAGAAAACTTTGGGACCCATGCAGTGTCACCAGTCATGCTGAAGAGCTGCTAAGAAGCAGAGAGAAGTCATGACGTTTCAAGAAAAAGTTGAATTTCTTGGTATGTTCCGTGGATTGAGGTTTACAGCTATGGTTGCCTACCAATCAAAGATAAATGAATCCAGCATAAGGACCACAGCAAAAAAAAAAAAAAGGAAATGTGTGAGCAGACACAAACGCTTTATACTTTCTGTGAAATGCCTTTTCATCTTGTATTGGGAGTGCAGCTTTTATGTGAGTGCAGGGTTGCTGTGTGTGATGGTTCATATTAAGTGTCAACTTGATTAGATTGAAGAATTGTTCAAAGTATTGTTTCCGGGTGTTTCTGGGTGTTGCCAGAAGAGCTTAACATTTGAGTCGGTGGTCTGGGAGAGGACCCACCACAGTGTGGGTGGGCACCATCCCATCAGCTGCCAGCATGGCTGGGAAAAGCAGGCAGAAGAAGGAAGCTTCTGGCTGAAGCTGACCAGCTGGGTCTTCCGACCTTCATCTTCCTCCCGTGCTGGAGGCCTCCTGCCCTCGAACGTCAGACTCCAAGGTCTTCAGCCTGGGGACTCTTGGACTTACACCAGTGCTTTGCCAGGGGCTCTCGGGTCTTCAGCCACAGACTGAAGGCTGCTCTGTCGGCTTTCCTCCCTTAGAGGTTTGGTGACTCGGACTCGGCTACTGCTGGCCTCCTTGCCCCTCAGTTTGCAGACGGCCTATTATGGGACCTCACCCTGTGATCATGTGTGTCACCTCTCCTTACTAAACTCCCTTTCATATGTGTATCTATCCTGCTCTGTCCCTCTAGAGAACCTTCCTAATACACTATGAGAAAGGTATACCTGTAGACTCTTCAAACAAAAGGAAGAAGAATCTGAAGCTGGAGAATCTAATGCCAGCAAAGGATGGTCTGATAATTTTAGAAAGAGACTTGGCTGGAAAAATGCCAAGATAACAGGAGAAGCGCTTCTGTTGGCCAAGGGGCAGCAGAGAAGTTCCTGAACACCGTGAATAAGGTCACTGAGGAGGAGGGATATCTGCCTGAACAGGTATTTAATGCAGACATAAGTTCCCTGTTCCGGGGGAAAAATGCCACAAAGGACATTAATTAGGAAGAGAAACAAGTACTAGAATTTAGGGCAGGAGGGGAGAAGCCAGCTCTGCTGTTCTGTGCAAATGCAGCCAGATTATGATCAGAACTGCCCTTATCTAGAAAGCTGCTAACCCTGAGCTTGAAGGGAAAAGAGAAACACCAGCTTCTTGGTTGTAAAGGAAGGTTGGACAAGAACCCCTGTTCTGCGTTGATTTCATTGACGCTTTGTCCCTGAAATCAGGAAGTACCTTCCTTCCTATGAGTGACTGCCTTTTAAAGGTCTGGTATTGGGCTACCCAGAACCCCACGAGTTCAACACTGAAGGTGTCAAAGGAGCCTACTTGCCCCCAAACACGTCTCTAACGCAGCGTCTGGCCCAGAGGTCATAGGGACCTTGAAGCGTCATTGCATGAGGCACTGTGTGGACAGGCGTGTCAGTGCCAGGGAGGAGAACCTCAGGAGAGAGCGCCATGGAAGTCTGAGGGACCACACACTGAACGTGCCGTCGTGGTCAGAAAGCCACGAGACCTGAAACAGCACATTCTTAGTGGAAAACTGTCCAGATGTGCACGACCTCACAGCATCATGCAAATGATGGAAAAGGAACGAAATCCTGCCGCTTCCCACCACCTGGATGGAACGGGGTCATTATGTTACGTGAAATAAGCCACAGAAACACAAGTATCACTTGTTCTCACTCAGGTAGGGGCTAAAAAAGTGGATCTCATGAAGATAGAGAGCAGACTGGTGGTGACTGGAGCCGAGAAGGGGCAGGGAAGAGGGGGACACGGGGGGACACATGAGTGGAAATCCACAGTGAAATGGAAGAAATAAGACCTGGCGTTTGATAGATGAATAGGGTGACTTCCTGAGTTCAGTCAATTATGCATTTCAGCATAGCCAAAAGAGAAGCATTGAAATGTTCCTAGCAGAAGAGAA
The DNA here is from genome assembly GCA_963573925.1 of Callimico goeldii. Taxonomy (NCBI): domain Eukaryota; kingdom Metazoa; phylum Chordata; class Mammalia; order Primates; family Cebidae; genus Callimico; species Callimico goeldii. The sequence goes on from CAUYOR010182672.1 coordinate 13,179, forward strand.
GACATATTTAGGGTGATGGGCATCCCAGTTACCCTTGATCTTCACACATATGAGTGTGTCATTATTACATGTACCCTCAAAATCTGTACTTTTTTATTATTTTTATTTAAAGACAGAATCTCACTCTTGTTGTTCAGGCTGGAGTGCAGTGGCGCAATCTCAGCTCACTGCAACCTCCTACTCCCAGGTTCAAGCAATTCTCCAGCCTCAGCCTCCAGCGTAGCTGGGACTACAGGCGGGTGCCGCCACGCGCAGCTGGTTTTTTTGTATTTTTAGTAGAGATGGGGTTTCACTGTTTTAGCCAGTATGGTCTTGATCTCCTGACCTCGTGTTCGGCCCACCTCAGCCTCCAGTGCTGGCATTACAGCAGTGAGCCACTGCACCCAGCCTGGCTTATTTTTATTTTTTTTCTCGAAACAGAGTCTCAGTCACCCAGGCTGGAGTGCAACATTGCAGTCACGGCTTGCTGCAACCTCCGCCTCCTGGGTTCAGGCAATTATCCTGCCTCAGCCTCCTGAGTAGCTGGGATTACAGGCACGCGCCACCACGCCCAGCTAATTTTTTGTATTTTCAGTAGAGATGGGGTTTCACCATGTTGCTAGGCTGGTCTCGAACTCTTAACCTTGTGGTCTGCCCGCCTCGGCATCCCAAACTGCTAGAAGTACAGGTGTGAGCCACCGTGCCTGGCGTATGTTTGTTATATATCAAAGAAGTTGTGGAGACAGCAAAAAAGATGAAGATGAAGAGTTTCAAGACACGAGCCTTGGAGAAATTCAAGAGCTAATAGACACCGCACCAGAGCAGTGAGCGGAAGAGACTGACAGAGGTGAGTGCTTCCAGGCTGGTGACGAGGAGGAAGACGTAGAAGCAATGCCGGGAGAGAAGCTGGCCCCGGACCCTGGCAGGAGCCTTCCCATCATTCAAGCTGCCGTTGCCTTCTTTCAGGACCTGGGCCCATCCATGACGCAGGCACAGAAGCTTAAGCAAGAACTGGAAGGAGGATTGGGACCGCGCAGAAACAGTTTAGAGAAAGGAAAGCACAAAGTCAGACAGTAATTACATGGATTTCCGTAAAGTTACACTGAGTGCGCCTGCCTCCCCTGCCTCCCCTTCCTTCCTCCTCCCCGTCTTCTGCCTCCGCCATCCCCTGAGACGCAGGACCAGCCCCTCTTCCTGCTCCTGCTCCTCAGCCCACTCAACCTGAAGAGGACGAGGACAAAGGCCTTCAGGAGGATCCACTTCCACGGAATGATTAGTAAATAGATTTTCTCTTCCTGATGTTTCGTACCATTTTCTTTTTTCTATCTTACTTACCGTAAGAGTACGGTATATAATGCATATAACACAGAAAATGTGTGCCAATTGAATGTTAGTGTCACTGGGAAGCTTCCTGTCAATGCTAGGCCATTAGTAGTTACATTTTGGGGGGTCAGAAGCAATATGTGGATTTCCAGCTGCAGGGGGCTTCAGCGCACCATTAACCCTGCAGCGTTCAAGAGGCGACTCTAAACAAACCACGGAGACTAAAGACTGTGCTGGTTTCCCTGGGAGGACTGGCCCTTTCCTCCGGGTACAGGTTTGATCACCTTCATCCCGGCACGGCTTGTGCTTGGTGGAGCCTGGGTTGCAGCGTCGGCGCAGAGTCTGCTCGGGCTCTGCTTCTGGAGGGCTGAGGTGAGACCTGTCCTAGGCTTGCTGCGAACCCCTGAGATTTCACCCCGTCTTCAGAACAGCCCCTCAGCTTCCTGTGCTGGTACCAGACCCGGGAAATATCCTGGGGGACCAACTGTGCTGCTGCTGCTCTAGACCCTGCCTGGGGCCTCAGCCGGGGCAGACTGGGATGCAGCAGCTCCGGTCCCCCTGGAGGCCCCCCAAGGCTGCCCCAGCCTCGCAGCTTCACACGCGCCCTGCGACTCCTGCGTCAGGCCTTCTCCGGTGGCTACAGGAGCAGGAGGTCATCGCTCACCTGCCCAGAGGTCACACTTCATTTACCGCAGTCCTTCTAAAAGAATCGCTACGCTTTGTGTTTCTTAAAACAGTGTACTGGAAAAACTCCAAGCCTGTTACGTTGTGTTAAAAAAATAGAGTTAATAGGAAATTCCGGGTTATTCGCATTTCATGTGGTAACGCACGCACTCGCATCCTTCCGTCTTCGATCACGTCCCTTCATTCCATTCTCTCACTAGTTACGTTCCCTCACCTTCTCTCATAATCAGACAGATATTTCTCTATTGATTTTTGAAAATTAAAGAGCAGTTATTTTCCTCTCAGCCCCAGGGTCTTCTCTTCCCTTCCTTTTCTCCTCCCCTGCCTCGGCTGAGGCCTTTAGAACATCCTCATGTCCCGTTTCTCTCCACCCTGTCTCAGTTATCTGTTGCTGTGTGACCCCTTAGTGGCTAAAAACATCTGCCTCCCCTGATCGTGAGGAATGCTTTGGGCTGACCGGGCTCAGCAGGGTGACTCTCCCGTCCTCGGGCTGTCTGCGGGGCACCAGCAACCTCATGGCTTGGCTGAGCCAAGATGTGCAGGGCAGTGCCAGGCGTCGCCCTCACATGCCTGGCGTTCTGGCCAGGTGGCCGGAAGGTCGCACTCAGTTGGGACGCTGGGCTGGCCAGGTGCCTGGAAGGTCGCACTCAGATGGGACGCTGGGCTGGCCAGGTGGCCGGAAGGTCGCACTCAGATGGGACGCTGGGCTGGCCAGGTGGCCGGAAGGTCGCACTCAGATGGGACGCTGGGCTGGCCAGGTGGCCGGAAGGTCGCACTCAGATGGGACTCGGGGGCCACTGGAACTTCCTTTCTCAGGATGTCTCTGGCTCCCATGGTCCCCTCCTGGGGTCTCTAGCAGGGTGCCCAGCCTTCCTCCATGGCGGCCTCGGGCTCTGGAAGTGCAGAATGGGAGTGTCCAGGCCTTCTGAAGACTTGGGCCTACCCTGGTGTGCCCCAGTTCCTCCGTATTCTCCTGGGGAAAGTGAGTCCCAGGGCAGCCCAGGTCTCTGTAGAATGGCAGGTAGCGGCCACCGCCTGCCTCCTGCCCCGAGCCTCAGCTGTGTAGAGGACCTCTGGGTCTCGATCTGCCCTCTTGTCGAGCTTCCCTTCCAGATGGTGCATTCCAAGAGTCGGGATGGAGCACGTCCATGCACTGCCCTCCTGCTGGCCGGGCTCCCGTCCCTGGACCCCACCGCCTGCCGTTCCTTCCTGCTGAGCTCCAGGCGTCTATTCCATTGGCTTCTTCTTAGAGCTCCCTCAGCCCCTCCCGCAGCTTCCTCCAGTGGGGAGTGTGGGCAGCCCTTCTCCTGGCCCTTCATCTGCCACCCCTTTCTCTGGCCTGGATGCCCCGAGCCATCTGGGCTGGAACTGGAAGTGACAAGTCTCATCCTCGCCTCTCTGAGTCAATGTTACTGTTCTGTCTTTTGCTCCCAGACCTGTGGAGGTCCAGAGGGGTTGGCAGAATTCTGTCTCCTGTAGAGGCAGCTCCAGACAGCTACACCGGGAGGTCAGGAGCACCCAGGCTGTGGGTGCAGCTCTTCCATGTAGCGAAAGCTGTTTGCTTTTCTTTCAAAAACGGCCACCTCTCCTCCACCTGCTCCCCGCTGTCATTCAGGGGCCCCTGTTATGGACTGTTCAGTCCCGGCTCTGTCCCCGAGCCACCCTCTCTTCACGGCTTTCCTTTGCTCAGTGTTTGTGGACCTTTTTCTACTTCCTCTTCCACACTTGTCCTTTGGACACCAAAGTTCACATCCTCCGTCGGTTTGTTTGCAGACGTTTCGTTGGGAAACCCTTTATTTCTCGGCTCTAGGTCTCGTGTGGGGTGTACCATGCAGGGGTCCCCTTGGGGCTCTGGCTGGCACTGCCAGTACCATCTCTTTGGCACAGGTCTGTCTGACTGAAGTGCCTTCTCTTGGGAATTGGCACCTTTAGACGGGAGGTGATTCTCTGCTGGCTCCTTGGGTCAGGCCTGGCTGCCAGTCATGGGCCCCTCCCTGCTTTCCGGTCAGTGCTGCGGACACCAGCTCCACGGGCAACACGTGCACGAGCACCACTGCCCATGTCCTGGCACCTCCAGGCCTGGGATGGGGGTGCCCGTGGCTGGCTCTTTGTAGGAGGCAGGAAGAATGAGGTGCACCCCCCATGTGAGGCCAACAACTCACTCTAGGTCCTGGCCCATGCGCTCCTGACTTCCTCCCCGAGACCCCGTGAAACCCAAAGACTGTTGCCCCAATATCTCCCCTCTCGTCCACTGCAGAGTGCGGTGCTGACCAGCCTCCCAGGACCCCGGCCTACTAGGACGCCACCCTCCCAGCACCTCATCCTCCCGGGACCCCCCTCCCACCCTCCCAGGCCCCCAGCCCTGGACCTGTAGGGGAGCCCACAGTCCTCCACGCACTGTTTCTCCCCCAGCGCTGTGCGAATCACCGAGTTTTGCTGCTGCTCTCACTCCTGGCCCAGTTTCTTTAGGTTTATTTCATTGCCCTCGCTCTCTCCGGTTTAGAGTCTGCATGTGGAGGACTGGGGATGTTGCTAAGAGTCATACTTTAGCCAAAACACACAATTTGTATTGTTGTTTGTTGATAGACTACAATTTTGTTTTTTCCCTTTTGGCTTTTGTGTTAAGGGAAGAATTTTGTTTCCGAATGGCAGGCGTGTTTTCTAAGCTTCGTGGCTGGTTTTCTGTGGCCTTTCTGGAGACGCTCTGCGTGTCCTTTCTCTCCGGCCTGGCTGCGCAGCCTTGAGAGCTTCGACTGGCATCTGTCAGAGCCCCCTACTTGGCCAGCGTCCCTCAGGCCCTCTCGGCCCTGCTCCGCCTCCCTGTCTCACCCCTCCCTTGTCAGCGTGGCCTCTGTTAGACTGGGCTTTGATTTGGCTGGTTCGCCGCTGCCGCCGGCATGTGGATGGGATGTTGTTCGGGGCGTGAAGACCCCTCTGGGCGCTCCACTTCTCTTCTTGGGGTGCTCACTTGTCTGACTCTTGTCTGGGGGATTCCAGTGGGGTCCCCTGAGTCCTTTTGTTTTTATGAACCTGCCAAGACACTGCCCACCTTTTAGTTGAAACCACCAGTCACTGTTTTTGCTGCGACACCAGAAGAATTCACCCTGTGTCGGCCTCAGGACTCTGAGCACAGCCAGCCTTGATGCTGCCTTGGCATCGAAGTCCTGCGGGTCAAGGAGTTTTCATGACAGAGGCGCTGCTAGATGGGTCCTGGGGAGAGGCCACATACTCTGTGGGGAGGACGGGGCTCCCGGCAGAGGCGGCAGCTGGAAGGTGGGGTGGAGGCAGGGACAAGCCAGTCATCTGTCCTCTGGGAGGGCCCGAGGTGGGAATCCCTGTCCTCCTCCCAGCCTGTCTTCCAGAGGCTGCCTTCATGCCCTCATTTCCCACGTCACCCTCCCGTGGTCATGTGCCCTCTCACCCTCTACACTCCGACCTCACTCTGTGAGAGGCCCTATTTCAAGGGGACCGGGAAAGCCTGCCTGCCCCAGGATGTGGTGGGTCATTTCTGCTAGGCAGGGTGGAGGAACTTACAGAGAGGCCGCCACTCAGACCCTGCTTGGAAGGTGCTTAACAGGCTGGGAGGGGTTGGTGCTGGAGGCCCTGGAGCCCCCCGTGACTCAGCCCATCTGAACGTGGCCCTGTGCGGGAGTGGGCCCTGCAGCCAGCGAGTCCCTGCTCTGGGTCCCTTAAACTCTTGTAGATTTGGGGTATCTGAGCGAGGCTCCCTTTCACCCTGGTAAATTTGGGGTGTCTGCGCAGGAGGCCGCAATCTCCCTGGATTCGGGGTGTCGGGGTGTGGCCCCTCCCCTGGCTCCTGCTCTGCTCTTCTCTTTTCCTTCCTTAGCTGCTGAGTGAGGACCATCCATGCTGACCTTCAGATCAGGGCATCCTGAGCTTCTGGAACTTTCATTTCTCTGCCCAGCTCTCCTGGGAAGGGGAAAGGGAGGCAAGAGCCCCAAGCCAGGCCTGAGAACCCCCAGGGGCACGAACTGAGCTGCAGAAGGCAGATGGTCTGGAGCGGCCGCAGGCCCGCGGCTTGGAGAGAGCAGCAGCTACAGCAGGGAGCTGGTGCTTGGCAAACATGAATGTGGTTGGCGCACACTGCCAGGAGGTCACAGGGTCACAGGTCGTGTCCCAGGAGTGGACGTAATGATGGGCATCTCCAGCCCTGGAGCCCCAGGACACAGGCCCAGCCTTCTGTGAGTGGAGGTCGCCTGCAGGTGGCGCCCCAATGCCAGGTGTGGCGCAAGAGAAGGAAAGAAAGGGGAGGAGGAGAGGGAGGGGAGGTGCCCCTGTGGAGCTGCCTGCAGGGGCGGTGGGGGGGGATCTCACGGAGGGAATCAGCTGCTCAGCCCTGGGGGGTCCCAGGCCCAGCCATGGCAACAGGGTGGGCACTGCAGGGCAACGTCTCAGGCTGAGAAAGCAATTGGCCACAACTCTGGCCCTCCCTGTGCCCCCAGGGAAGCCTGGCTCAGCTCCTGTGTGGGGGCTCCCTGAGTCCTGCACTCCAAGTGAGCGCAGCACGGGAGGGCCAAGCCCACAAATGTCTGTGGGCAGCCGTCCAGGGCAGGTGCCGTTCAGGCCCCATGCACTCCGTCCAGTTCGCGGGACACAGCGCCGAACCCACTGTGGGCCCTGGGACCTGAGTCCCGACACGGAGTTCAGGTGTCCTCAGGGAGGCCTTGTCAGACTTCCTCAGGTGCCAGCAGGACCATGGGGGCAGCTGGGCTCAGGTCCCCCCAGCTCCTCCCTGTGGTCAGGAGTCTGGAGAGTGGAGAGGCTGGGGAGAGCCCTCAGTGTGGGGGCAGCGCTCTGTCCCAGGACCAGAGGAGCCACAGGGGTGCTGCCTGCCTGCTCCCTCTCCCTGGGGAGGAATGAGAGCCACCTGGGAGCCACTCAGCTGCCTGGGCTCTTCCACACCATGGGCCTCAGCCAGGTACCAGCAGGGGTAGATCACACACAGAGCATGGAGGCACAGGGTTTGCTTCTCCCACTTGGCCTGAGCGTAGCACAGGGCCTCAGGTGTGCCTGAGGATCCCACTGATGGCCAGCTATATGAGTATCATAAAAGTGGGAGGGGTGATGGTGACAACGGTAGTGATGGTGGTGGTGATAACTGTGATGGTGATGACGGTGCTGATAATAGTGATGGTGAAATGGAGACGGTGGGGATGGTGATGGTGATATGGAGATGGTGGTGATGGTGATGGTGACGGTGATGGTGATATGGAGGTGGTGGTGATGGTGATGATGGTGCTGATGGTAATGGTGATGGTGATATGGAGATGGTGGTGATGGTGATGGTGACGGTGATGGTGATACGGAGATGGTGGTGATGGTGATGGTGATGAGATGGTGGTAATGGTGATGATGGTGATGGTCATATGGAGATGGTGATGATGGTGATGGTGATATGGAGATGGTGGTGATGATAATGATGGTGCTGATGGTAATGGTGATGGTGATATGGAGATGGTGGTGGTGGTGATATGATGATATGGAGATGGTGATGATGGTGATGGTGAAATGGAGATGGTGGTGATGGTGATGGTGATATGGAGATGGTGGTGATGGTGATGGTGACGGTGATGGTGATATGGAGGTGGTGGTGATGGTGATGATGGTGCTGATGGTAATGGTGATGGTGATATGGAGACGGTGGTGGTGGTGATATGATGATATGGAGATGGTGATGATGGTGATGGTGATATGGAGATGGTGATGATAGTGATGGTGATATGGAGATGGTGATGGTGATGATGGTGATGGTGATAAGATGGTGATGGTGATATGGAGATGGTGGTGGTGGTGATATGGTGATATGGAGATGGTGGTGATGGTGATATGGAGATGGTGATGGTGATGGTGATATGGAGATGGTGGTGTTGGTGATGATGGTGATATGGAGATGGTGATGGTGATGATGGTGATGGTGATAAGATGGTGATGGTGATATCGAGATGGTGGTGATGGTGATGGTGATATGGAGATGGTGATGATGGTGCTGATGGTAATGGTGATGGTGATATGGAGATGGTGGTGGTGGTGATGGTGGTGGTGATAATGGTGATGGTGATGGTGGTAGTGGTGATGATGGTGGTAGTAGTGGTGGAGGAGGTGGGATGGTGAACATGATGATGATGGTAGTGGTGATTGTAGAGGTTGTGATAGTGATGGAGGTGGTAGTGATGGTGATGGTGGTGATAATGGTGATGGTGGAAGTGATAGGGGTAGTGATGGTGATGGTGGTAGTG
>CAUYOR010182673.1:0-17458 GCA_963573925.1 Callimico goeldii
CTGGTTGTTTACATTTCAATATCTTATCTCTCTAAATTGTTCATTGTTTGAAGCTAGGCACACTTCTAGGCACAACTAAAAGTTGTACCGAATCTTTCTGTGCCTTGGACTCTTATCTGAAAATGGATACAATAATAATGCCTACCTTATAGCGTTATTGTGAATGATTGCAAGAATAATGAATTAATGCATGTCAGTGCAACAGTGCAGATTGCAGAGTAAGTATTCAATAAATGTCAATTATTATGACTCTGCATAATGACCATGAGGCACACGTGGTAGAAATTCAAAAGATATTAGTGGATGGAGAATTGCATGGGATGCTCCTAAGCCTGATGTTTATAACTCAAGTCCACCTAGTATTAAAATATCCATAAAACAGATTAATATGGGATTAATTGGGAATAATTAATGACATTGGTAATGTGACCATTTTAAATGTTTGTAACCTCAAGAGTTCACTAAAGTGGTATCTCTCTGAGTATCATTTAATTCATTGAGTCTTTTCATCAGAGATGTATTCTGAGGGAAAATCTAAAACAGTAATAAATATTGCAAAGCCAGGCAAAAAATAATAATAATAATAATAATATAAATATTTTGTGATTCAGTGATTGAAATGTGAGGTCCTAAGCTCCATTTATTTCAGTACTTAATTGTAATTTCCCTTCCCATAGCTGAGAAGGGGATAATTACAAAGACATAAGAATTAAAATTAACAAAATACATCATTTGTTGGACTTAAATAAATTACTATCTGCACTTTTCAATACCTTCCATCTATCATGCAAAAGTTTTTGTGATCTTTAAGACATATCCATCTTCCCTTATGTCAATGGATCATTTTTGCAGACTAATCAAAACATGTCATATTTTAACATTTTCAGCAACTGGCTTAAAAACCCACTGAAACTTTTATTTTTTTGCTTATTTATATGGAAGTATGACAATCAGCTAGAAAAATACACAAATTACATATGACCAGTCTGATGAATTTCTACCACGACACTCATTTGCTACCAGATATGTATCATGGGTTTTGCTTGTTTTAATATTTTTAATTGATAAATAACAATATATATTTATGGAGTTCAATATATTTTGAAATATGTTTACAGTACATTGTAGAATGGTTTAATCCAGCTAATTAACATATCTATCACTTCATATACTTATCTTTCTTTTGGTGAGATCGTTTAAAATCTATTCTTTTATCTATTTGAAATATACAACATTATTACTAACTATAGTTACCATGCTGTACAATAAATCACCAAAATTTATTCCTATTGTCTAACAAACTTGAGACTCTTTTATCAACATCTCTCCTTCCTCTATTCCCCCTTCTCCCTACTGACTAAACTCTTCATTTGGAACATTTTTGAAGAGTATACAAAATATTTTTCCAAGTACTTTTTAAGAGTGCAGATAAGTTTTCATAAGACACACATATCTTTGACAACAAAAATCACATGATAAAAGAAATATTTCCAGTTATTTTAAAAATATCCTCTCTGTGTTTTCATCACAGCCTTTACAAAAGGCAGTTACATTTTCACTCCTTGTTAAAACATTACCTTTACCTTGAAGGAATGAAATAAGAGTGTCCATTGATTGGTTGGTTGCTTGGTATTTAATCTACAATGCAGATTACATAGTCACTGTCACACAAAAAGGGTCAGCAAATTTGACATCTCTTGTCTTTTCATTTAAAAAACACACGCTTCACCCATCTTTTTTTTTTTTTTTTTTTTTAAGGCAGGGTCTCATTCTGTTTCCCAGGCTGGAATACAGTAACATGAACATAATTCACTGCAGCCTCAACCTCACACATGCCTAGCTTTTTTCAATTTTTTAAATTTTTTTGTAGAGACTGGGTTTTGCCATGTTACCCAGACTGGCCTCAAACTCCAGGACTCAAGCCATCCACCCACCTCAGCCTCCCAAAGTGCTGAGATTACAGGCATGAGGTTCCATGCCTGGCCAACTCATCTTTTAAATTCAATAGTTCTTTTATAATATTTGCTTTAAGATAATCAGAGATGCTCTTGCGATTCAAATGATTCTCATGGTCACTACTCATCTCATTACAGAGTACAACAGGGATTCTAACAACAGCTGGGATTTTTTTGGTTGTTTATTTTGTTTTGTTTTGTTTTGAGATAGGGTCTCATTCTGTCACCCAGACTGGAGTGTAGTAACACAATCACGTCTTACTGCAGCCTCTGCCTTCAAGGCTTAAGCAATCCTTTCACCTCTACTACTCAAGTAGCTGGAACTACAGGCACACACTACCATGCCCAGCTAATTTTTAAATTTTTTATAGTGGTAAGGTCTCACTATGCTGCCCAAGATGATCCTGAACTCCTGAGTTCAAGTAATTTTATCTTGGCCTCCCAAAGTACTAGGATTACAGTCTTGAGCCAACATGCCCAGACTAACAGTCAGATTTTAAGAAAAATTAACAACATTGATACCATCCTGAAATACTCTTTGCTCATCTGACATCAACCTATGTGTTGCTATAGATTACCTAAGTATGATGCAACAGAAAAGCTGGAAGACTTTTACAGGGACCATCCATGTACCCACCACTTAGACTCTGCATTCATAATTTTAACTGTATTTGTTATACTATACTATGACTAAACCATATGCTTTCTGTATGATTAATCCATTTACCAATCTATCTTAGAGTTTTTTAATGCATTTCAGAGCAAGTCAAACACATTATATAGTTTCCCCCTAACAGTCCAGCATGCATATCATTAACTAGAATATTATATGTATTATTCATTTTTTTCCTTTTGCAGTAAATTTTACATGCAATGAAATGTCAAATTATAAGTCTACCATTTCATAAATTCTAGCAAGTGCATATATGTATGCAACCTAAACTCTTATAAAGTCAAAACACTATCCATTATCACAGGAAATTATCTCATATACATTGTTTTGCATTCACAAAGTCACTTATTTTCAAGAATTTATTTTTCCTGATACATCTTTATTTTAATAGCACAAAAAGAAATTAGTTCTTCACGTATTTTATTATTGAAACAAAATATAGCTACTATAATAATCTGGGCCTTGTTAGAAACAGCTGTACTTCAAATATATAGCAACCTCCAGCATTAAATAATTTAAGTTCTTGATGTTTCAAATCATCTTCAAAGATTTCTACACACTTCTGGAAGTATTTGTTCACAAAAGAATTCATCTGTTGTTGCCATATTGTTTCCTATGTTTTATTTCATCCATTTTATGAACAAGCGTATCCCTAATGTTACTAATAACGTACTATATTTGGTCCTTTGCTGTTAAGAAAACACAAGAGGCTTTTAAATATCTATCATTAATTTTAGTGACATTTTTCTAGATACTGAATAATGTATCACGTAACTTTAAATGTCATGGAAAAACTTTTTTTTTTAATCTTCCTGTCCCACGTTTGTTAATTATGATGGCTTCCTACTATTGTTAGCCAGTGTTTCAAGGAAATAAAATAACAGAAAGTGTTTCTTTGTTAACAATAATGGATATAATTCCATCTATCAATTTGTCTTGCTTATAAGTTCACTACTTCCAGACATCTTCTCAGCTGAAATTAAATTGTTGTTGATTTTTACTTCATTAGTCTCATAAGAGAAGCAACCGCTCTGACTTACACCTGTGTATGGCTCACTTCCACTCCCATTATTAGTATTGCATACAATTTACAGTTTCTCTGTAGGAATCTTTCTTGCCATTTATCTGTTTTGTGAACTTTGATTTCATTAAATCCATAAATACACTGAACTAGACACATGCAGACTTGTAATTCATCCCAGTATGTTGAAAATAAAGGTAAAAGCAAGGTGCGTCTGTCAATTCCTGCATACTTTCCTCGTGCACTATAACTGATACCTAACAGTCTGACACACAGACCAAATGAGGATGTCACTGTTGATCCATTTATTAAATGTTAATTAAGGTAAATTTCATTTATTAGATTAAAACAATGAAAGTTCTAATATTTTCTTTCCACAACCTAATGAAACATCTTACATATCCTGCTTTGGAAATGCTAGTGTAAATTCAGAGCTCTAAACATTTTTTATGGAGCTTTCTTCATTATCAAAAACAACATGGGCCAGGTGTGGTGGCTCACACCTGTAATCCTAGCACTTTGGGATGCCAAGGTGGGTGGATTGCCTGAACTCAGGAGTTTGAGACCAATCTGCACAACATGGTGAAACCCCATCTCTACTAAAATACAAAAAAATTAGCCAGGGATGGTGGCATGTGCCTGTAGTCCCAACTACTCAGGAGGCTGAGGCAAGAGAATTGCCAGAACCCGGGAGGCAGAGGTTGCAGTGAGCCAAGATCATGCCACTGCATGCCAGCCTGAGCAACAGAGCAAGCCTCCATCTCTAAAAAAAGCATCAAATTAATCACCAGATATCAGAGTAAGGAAAACTTCTGTCACTAAAAGTTTAAAGTGTATCTTGAAATTAAAAAATGCTTATGCTTATTAATGATAGCAACAGGAGGCAGCCAAATGCCTAGGCAGATAGGGTAGGGCCAGGTACCGGGTGAAACCCCACCTCCAAGCCGGACACAGTTCAAAGCCTGAAAGCCAAGCTACAAGTTAAATCCCCGGACCAGAGTGAGAACTTGTCTTCCTGTTTGGCATGCTCTCCTCTGGATTGATCCTCACCCTTCACCTGTTTTACATATACCTACCCTTTACTAATTGGTTTTCTACACTGCTGTCTTTGCTTAAACTTTTTCATATAATTACAAACCAATCAGCATTCACTCCCCGTTCTGTGACTATAAAGACCCCAAACTCAGTAAGTAGAGGAGGAAACAGCTGGACTTTAAGGGAGATGGACAGACCTTGGGGAAGATGGCCAGACTTCAGCGAAGAGCTGACCCAACTTGGGGGAAAATAATCTGCTCTTTCCATCCTCTCTTCAGTTACCCTCTCCACTGAGAGCCATTTTAATCACTCAATAAAATTATCTGCCTTCACTATCCTTCAATTGCCCAAATGCCCTCATTCTTCTTAGACACCAGCAGGAGCTTGGGACCCACCGAGTGTGGGTACCCAGAAGGCCATCACACTGGCCCTTTGCCCTCACCAGCAGAGGGCAGCTGCCATACATAACGAGGTAAGGGGCCAACACACCACCATCCTCAGAGCACAGAACTAACAGAGTACTATAACACCCACTCTAGGGATTCAGGGTCATGGGCACCCCCGCCTGGGTGCCTCCAGGGGCCGTGCATGGAGCTTGCTCCTGCTGGCTCCCAGAGGGGCTGGCCGAATCCTACACTCACTAGCTCATGCCTAGTCTGGCCACAGGCCCCACACAGAGCTTGCTCCTGCTGGCATTTGGAGCCATGCCGACCAGATACTGCACTCACTCATTCACACATAGGGATGAAGCTTGCTCCTGCCAGCACCTGGAACAGCCAGCCAGATTCTGCAATCACTTACTCATGTGCTCTCTCTCGAAAGGGGTTCAGCATGGTGGGCTGAGTAAATGGGGTGCCCCTGTTATAAGTCCAGCAAACAGGCTGAGAAAAATCTTGCATCATTAATATCATTAGAGTGCTAACTAGCAGAGGAACAAAGGACAAGCCTTTCTATACATACTATCCATATGCCAGGTTTTAGATATGTTCTCAGATTTAATGAGCTTAAAACTGTTAAATGCTTTGTGATTTTTAAAAGCGTGAAACAAGCCATTATTTTAGTTAAGAAAAACATATGGAAACATTCAGTAAAGTATCAAGTGCCTTGAAAATGTAATTACTATTCTATCTTTAAAAAACATTTAAAAAATATCTGAAACAAGTGCAACTGGCATTTTCCCTACTTCATTATTTTTATGTACTGATTCAGTATAGTCTTGGAGAAAACAGAGTATCATGTGAATAATAGTAAGAGATTTCTGGGTTGGTTGGTTTGTTGAGTTTGGATTAGAGTTTGGATAGTAGCATTTACTTTAAACTATAATAAACAATTTCTAATTTTTTTTAGCAATCTCAGATCCTCTTCATAATTTTTTTTCCCTTCTTCCTAGACTCAAAAACATTATACCATTATGCAATTTTACGGGCTGCCTGGAGTTGAATTTCATTGTTTTCTCAGGTTTATTTAGTGGGTGAAAACATTTCAACATTAATAATTTTTAGCTGCAGATAGTTTAGCCCTGAATTCTAGCACCCAAACCACAAAACTTCAAGTTGTGTTCAGTTCCTAGCTTCAGCCCAGTGGTGGTTAGAAAGAGAAGACATGCCAAACCAGAACAGGCTAAGTTATTTGCTTCTTGGAAACTCAGACTGAATACAACACCAAAAACACCAGTGAAAAAACAATTCACTTCATATAGTTAGAGCCAAAGTTTCAATAACCTGCTTGAGAAATGTAAAGGAACCGAAAAAGTCAGTAGTGAACATCATTTAAGCATCAGCAATGAAGCCAATATAATTGATGTCAAGAGCAAAGAGAATTATTCCCACGAAAAGGTCTAATTGTACCAAAGTAAAAATGAAGCCTCCTCATCTTAAACTTAAAGTTATTACATGACTGAGAGGAATGTAAAACCTGGACCAGTTAGGACCTAAAATCTTATCAAGTTAACTCTCCCCACATTCAGGATGAGGGCAACGGGACAGGGTAATCTACCAAGCCAATACCTGGCAGAAGACAATTTAAGGACACCTGGCTCTGATCTAAAACCAATAAGCATGGAGAAACTTCATTTTTCGAAAGCTTCATTTAAAAAAATATTTTTTAGTGACCTCCAGTATCTAACAACTTGTCTCCATGTGCTCGACAATTATGTAGAAATATGAGTAGGTCTTCAGACCTACTGAAGTCATTTTTAAAATAACTAATAATCTAAATCCTAAAGCCAAAACCAGAAAAAGAAAAAGAAAAGAATCTCAGAAAGGCCAGGTTGCATTTTGCCTTGTGAAAGAAATCTTTATCTTAAATTACTTTACACAAACATGTGGAAGAGTTTATGTCTTGGATCCTCTCTACTGGTCCATTTTAGGTCCCTCCTTTTTCATATTGATAGCTGCTGTTTTGGAAGTAAATGGGAAGGGAGGGAGGAAGAGTAGGAATGAGAAAAGAGCAGAAAAAGCAGGAGGGAATAGAAATGACAAGTACCCCAAGTTGCACCATTAACAAAAATCAACCGTATCAAGGGATATAATCATTCATTTAACAGTTGTCATTGAACATGTGCCACATAAAAGACCCTAGTAAACCATTACAGAGCAGAATGTTTATTTCTAAATTAGAGAATAAGTGAAGAATTGGAAACAATGGCCCAATCAACCACATATGCTAAATGCCTGTATTAGAAAAAAGGCCTACTTATCTGCCTTTCAAAACCATTGGTCAGGATAAACAAATGTTAGCAGTCTATACTCAAGGAACATCCATTTGAAATCTCTCTGTAGTTTTCCTGCTGCTGTTACAGCTTGTGGGGCACATCTGAACCTGACTACAGCCTGAAGAAAACAAGATCCACCTTTGCAGACCTAGAGATCCATGAACAAAAAAATAAATGCCTGCTGCTGTTGTCAGCAGCCAAAATCAACTAATAAAGTATCTGTGTCTTACACTTAACAGTTTCATGTACTTCTATTACATGCCTGGTGCTTAAAGGCATTAGAGTTTACAACCCCTGCCTTATTATTTCCTGTGGTCATGTAGGCCACAGCGAATCCTGCCAATTATAAAAAGAACTATAATGTTAATTGTTCCAAGGAAAAACAAGGATGCTAAAATAGAATTCTGGCATCCTGATTCTAACATTTGGGAATAGCAGGGGAGTCACTTCCAAAGCCAAAATGCTGCACTCAAAGCAGATACCTCACCTCCCAAAAAATCATGAACAAAGCATAGAAATGACTCCAGAAATACAAATAATGTAGAAATGTGCTATGTTACTTCTCATTACTTAGAGCAAGGCTTCAGATAGAATCATCACTCTCAGTGTTGCACAGATTTGGCAGTGCCTGAGTTTAACTATCCTAGAGGTGCTCATGAGCTATACTACGCAGATATTACATCTTTCTGTGTTGAACTGAGTTCTCTAGTCCTATACTCTAGATTACACTACAATATGAAAACACTATTTGTTTAAGATACAGGATCTCACCTCAGGCTGAAGTGCAGTGGCGCAAGTGAAGAGTACACTGCAGGTTTTAACTCCTGGGCTCAAGCGATCCTCCTGCATCAGCCTCCCAAGGAGCAAGGACTACAGACATACACGACCACACCTAGCTAATTTTTTTTTTTTTTTACTTTTTATAGAGCTAGGATCTCACCATGTTACTCAGGCTGCTCTCAAACTCCTGGCCTCAGGCGAACCCCCTCCTTCAGCCTCCCAAAGCGCTGGGAATACAGGCACGAGCCACCACACCTGGCTGAAAATATCTTTTTTGATGATATCTTTGAATACATTTTTTTGGAGATGGAGCCTTGCTCTGTTGCCCAGATTGGAGTGCAGTGGCACGATCTCAGCTCACTGCAACCTCCGCCTCCTGAGTTCAAGTGATTCTCCTGCCTCAGCCTCTCAAGTAGCTGGGACTACAGGCGCATGCTACCACTCCCAGCTAATTTTTGTATTTTTGGTAAAGATGTGGTTTCACCATGTTGGACAGGCTGGCCTCAAACTTCTGGATTCAAGTGATTTGCCCATCTCGCCTCCCAAAGTGCTGGGATTACAGGCGTGAGTCATTGTACATGGCCTGTATCTTTCAATGCAACTTTAATTTTACCTATTCATGATAGCATCTATCTTCTTGACTTCCACTGCACCTACCCCACCCCAACATGAGCATTTCAGTCGTGGCCCACAGCCCTATCAAAAGCCTTACCTCCACAGATTTGTGATCCTTGGGGCTCTCACCACCTAAGTGCCCTGCCTGTCAGTTTAGCTCCTCACCCAGATATCAGTCCTCACCCCTTCCCATCACAGCCAGGACCTGAGGGTCCCCAATAATCCAGCCCCATCAGGACTCATACAGGAAGTCCAGCTGGCCATCTAGGGGCTAGGGAGTTACAGATCTCCCTACCCCACTCCAATTTTGCTAGTATTTGACCACATCTCCCATTGCCTGAGGTTGGACCAACACAACCAGCCAACACCACCACAACCAACATGCTCCTGCAGAGGCCCAAAGGAGTACCCAAGTCTCGCTCTTAAATGAAGAAGAGTCATCACACTGGAGAGCAGAGGAGCCACACAGCTACCTATATTAAGCTAAGGGATAAAGTTCTGCCCCAAAAACCACTTCCCTGGAGAGTCAAAAATTAGACATTTCTCTGAAGCTCTCAACTATATGGTGGTCTGGAGATAGGCTGCAGTGTGTGTCTGATCTAGGAGTCAAGAGCTCTGAAACAAGGGTGTGACTGGGCAACAATCTACGTTCCAGCCTCTCTAGAAAGGGCTCATGCAGCACCCCACACCCACAGAGCCTGTAGCACAATTCACTAGGAGCTTTTCCTAGCCACAGTAGCTCTCTAGCAATGGTCTCTAATCAAAATGGAAACTCAAAAATGTCAGAGAAGTCATTCAAAGCATGGATTGCAAGAAACTCAAAGACATAAAAGAAAAGACTGAAAATCAACACAAAGAAACTACTAAAACAATCCAGGAAATGAAAAAAAAGAGATAAACATTTTAAAAAGGAATCAATTAGAGCTTCTGGAACTGAAAAGTTCACTTTGGGATTGTCAAACTATTGAAAGCTTGCTTTATCAATAGACCAGACCAAGCAGAAAAAAGAATTACAACTGGTATTTCAAATTAACCCATACAGACAAAAGTAAAGAAAAAATAATTTTAGGCCAGTTTCAGTGGCTCACGCCTGTAATCCCAATACTTTGGGAGGCAGAGAAGGGCAGATAACCTGAGGTCAAGAGTTTGAGATCAGCCTGATCAGCATGGTGAAAACCCATCTCCACTAAAAAAAAATACAAAATTATCTAGGTGTGGTGGCGCATGCCTGTTATCCTAACTACTTAGGAGGCTGAGGCAGGAGAATCACTTGAACCCGGGAGGCAGACGTTGCAGTGAGCCAAGTTTGTGCCATTGCACTCCAGATGGGACAACAGGAGTGAAACTGTCTCAAAAAAAAAAAAGAAAGAAAGAAAGAAGAACTTCATAAAATGAACAAAGTTTTTGAGAAGTGTGGGATTATGTAAAACCACCAAATCTATGCACTATTGGCATTCCTGAGAGAGAAGGATAAAAAGTTGACAACCTGGAAAACATACTTGATGGAATAATTCAAGAAAATTTCCCTAATCTTGCTAGAGATGTAGATATCCAGGTCAACATGAAGACCATCCCAAAGGCACACAGACATTCACCAAGGTCAATGCAAAGAAAAAAAGTCTTAAAGGCAGCTAGAGAGAATGGTAACATCACGTATAGAAGGAATCCCATCAGGCTAGCACCAGACATCTCAGCAGAAACCTTACAAGCCAGAAGACAGTGGGGACCTATTTTCAGTGTCTTTAAAGAAAAGAAATACCAACAAAGAATTTCATATCCCACAAATTAAGCTTTATAAATGAAAAATAAATAAATCCCTTCTCAGACAAGAAAACGCTGAGGAAATTTGTTTCAACTAGAACAGCCTTATAAGAGGTCCTTAAGGAAGTGTTAAACATAGAATGGTAAGAACACCACCTGTTACCACAAAAACACACTTAAGCACATAGTCCACAGACACTATAAAGTAACTACACAGTCAAGTCTACATAACAACCAGCCAACAACACAGTCAAAGTCTCACATATCATTACTAAACCTGAATGTAGATGGGCTAAACACCCCACTTAAAAGACACAAAAGGGCAAGCTTGAAAAAAAGACAAGACTCAATCATCTGCTGTCTTCAAGAGACCCACCTAACATGTAAAGCCGTAGGCTCAAGGTAAAAAGGGATGAAGAAAGACCTAGCAGGCAAATGGAAAAACAAGCAGAAGTCACTATTTTTATACCAGATAAAACAGACTTTAAATCAGAACAACTAAGACACAGAAGGGTATTACATAATCATAAAGTGTACAATCCAACAAGAACACTTAACTAATCTAAATATATACCTATCCAACATTAGATCACCCAGATTCATAAAACAAGTTCTTGACTGATAAATAGACTCAGACAGCCACACAAAAATAGGGGGAGACTTCAACACCCCACTGACAGCAACAGAAAGATCATCAAGGCAGAAAAATAACAAAGAAACTCTGGACAATTAAACCTAACAATATCTATAGAACAATCCACATACCAACCACAGAGTATACATTCTTCTCATCTGTACAAGGAACATATTCTATGAAGCAACTACATGTTTGGTCACAAAATAAGTGTCAATAATTTTTTTAATTGAAATCATACCAAGCATACAATCAGACCACAGTGCCATAAAAACAAAAATGAACATCAAGAAGATCTCTCAAAACTATACAAATATGGAAAGGACACAACTTGCTCCTGAGTAACTCCTGGGTGAACATGAAATTAAGGCAGAAATCGAAAAATTCTTTGATATTAATGAAAATATGAACATAACTTCCCAAAATCTCTGGGAGGCAGCCAAAGCAGTATTAAGAGGAAAGTTTTTAACACTAAATTTTTTCATCAAGAAGTTAGAAATATTCCCAATTAACAATTTAACTTTGCACCTAATGGAATTAGAAAGAAAAAAAATAGAAGAATAAACCAACCCAAAATTACCAGATGAAAACAAATGCTTAAAATTAGAGAGAAGACTCTGAGGCAAGATGACCAACTAGATACAGCCAGGAGGAACATGTGCCAAGTGACTGGGACTTTGAGAAGACTGGCACATTCTGAGATCTTCAGAGAGAAGGCAATGAGAATGGATGGAGGGTCGATACAGATGCTGGGCTGAAGAAAGAGAAAACTGGGAACCCTGCATGGGGCTACCAAACACCAAGACTTACTTCCGGCCCCCAAGGACTCCTGAGGAAGGGGTGAGTTGAAGAGGTGGAAAGCAAACCCCTCTCACCACAGACCTCTAGAATCCTACCAATAGGAGACACCGTGACTCCAGGGCATGGAAAGTTGAGCTGGCTGGGAGAGGTGCTTAGAGAGGTGGTAGGGGTAGGACTGTAGCCTGTGCAGAACCCAGAGGGTTTGGTGCAGTAATGTCTGCAGTGGAGTACGACCAGGGTTGTCCATCCCCCAAGGTTTACCATGCTCTCCTCCTAGGAGACTTTAGCCTTAGGGGGACTGTCAAATCTGAACAGATCATGGTGGTCTTGCATGTGAAATAGGGCCAGTCCAATCTAAGCACTCTTTGTCTGCTGGCCTCTCCCAGGGCCCCAACCTGGTGGAGTGCACTTGCAGTGCACCCTTGGATGCCCAACCGAGGGGCCCATCATAGCTCCTTTACTGGCAGATGGTGCCTGACTGTCGAGAGCGCCAGCAGAGCAGACTCCGGTGAGGTGCACCAGACCACCAACACCCATGATCAACTGCAGCCTCCTCTGTGCTGCTTTGCTGGCAGGAACTCACACAAAGCCATCCCCCACCCTACCATTTTGCTGGCACACACCTCCCTTCTACCGCTGGCACCCATGTGCACATGCACCCCACTGTGTCACAGCTGCAGCATAAGTGTAAACCCACTGCTGTGTGGCCATTGCCAGTGAGAACGTGCATACAGAGGCCAGCGACCCATATACCACCTTACACCACAACCAGCATGTACACGAACACACACGGAGACTGGCAGCCCTGTACCTGCCAGCACTGCAACCCCCCACCCCTGTGCCAACACCACCACCAGTGTGAATACGTACACAGAGGCTGGCAGCCCCAAATCCACCAGCATGCCGTCCAAGCCAAGAAGCAGGCATCCCACCACAATGCAGCTGCTAAGCACAGATCCCACCGCCACGCCCCAACAAAGCATTTTGGCTGGCACCAGCCATCAGAGGGTTGTAGCCAGCGATTCAAGAACACCTGGGCCCCTCCATCACAAAAGGTTCCTAACCTCAAGGTGCCAGAGAACAAAGCTGGGGGCCTGAAATCAAATTCAAGAAATGCAGAGAATCTGTGTGAGATACTACCCAAGATGATCATCCCTGAGACACAGTCATCAGATTCATCAAAGTCAAAATGAAGGATAAAAATGTTAAAGGCAGTTAGAAAGAGGAAAGTTGCCTACAAAGGGAACTCCATCAGGCTAACAGTGAACCTTTCAGCAGAAACTCTATAAGCCAGAAGAGATTGGAGGAATATATTCAGCATTCTTAAGGAAAAGAAATTCCAATCAAGAAGTGTGTGTGTGTGTGTGTGTGTGTGTGTGTGTGTGTGTGTGTGTGTGTTTCACTATCACCCAGGCTGAAGTGCAGTGGCATGATCATGGCATGATCATGGCTCTCTGCAGCAATGACCTCCTGGGCCCAAGGAATCCTCCCACCTCAGCCTCCCAAGTACCTGGGACTACAGGCACATGGCACCATGCCCAGCTAATTTTTGTATTTTCTGTAGACACACAAGGTTTTATACCATGTTGCCCAGGCTGGCCTCAAACTCCTGGGTACAAGCAATCCACCTGCCTAAGCCCCCCAAAGTGCTAGGATTACAGGTGTGAGCCACCACTCTCAGCCCCAACCAAGAATTTCATATGCAGCCAAACTAAGC
The DNA here is from genome assembly GCA_963573925.1 of Callimico goeldii. Lineage (NCBI taxonomy): Eukaryota > Metazoa > Chordata > Mammalia > Primates > Cebidae > Callimico > Callimico goeldii. Next base: position 13,706 of record CAUYOR010182673.1, read on the forward strand.
AAAGGAGAAATAAGATCCTTTTCAGACAAACAAATGCCAAGGGAATTTATTACCATTAGACATGCCTTACAAGAGGTCCTGAAGGGAGTGTTAAATATAAAAAGGAAAGGCCATCACCACCCACTACAAAAACACACTTAAGTATATAAACCATTGACACTATAAAGCAACGACACAAACAACTCTGCATACTAACCAGCTAACAACATGACAATATCAAATTCACACATGTCAATATTAACATTGAATGTAAATGGGCAAAATGCCCAATTAAAAGGCACAGAGTAGCAAGCTTGACAAAAAGGCAAAACCCAATGGTGTGCTATCTTCAAGAGACCCATCTTGTGTGTGCAATGACACCCACAGGCTCAAAATAAAGGGATAGAGAAAAATCTACCAAGCAAACAGAAAACAGAAAAAAGTAGGGGTTGCTATGATAACAGACAAAGGAGACTTTAAATCAATAAAGATTTAAAAAAACAAAGAAGGGAATTACATAATGGTAAAGCATTCAATTCAATAAAAAGACCTAATTATCCTATATATACAGCCGACATAGAAGCACCCAGGTTCATAAAGCAAGTTCTTTGAGACTTATGAAGAGACTTAAATAACCGCATAATAATAGTGTGTGACTTCAACACCCCACTGACATTATAAGACAGATCATTAAGATATAAAACTGTAAAGAAATTCAAGGCCTGAACTCAACAACTGACCAAAGGACCTGATAGACATCTACAGAACTCTCCACCCAAAAACAACAGAATATACATTTTTCTCATCTGTACAGGGCACATACTCTAAAACTGATCACAGTATCAACCATAAAACAATCCTCAGCAATTAAAAAAAAAACTGCAATCATACCAATCACAGTCATGGACCACAGCACAGTAAAAATAGAAAACAATAGTTAGAAATCAACACTTAATACTATACAATTACATGGAAAATAAACAACCTGCTCCTGAATGACTTTTCGGTAAACAATGGAATTAAGGCAGAAATCAAGAAATTCTTTGAAACTAATGAGAACAGAGATACAACATACCAGTATCTCTGGGACACAGCTACAGTTTTAAAAGGGAAGTTTATAGTGTTAAATGCCCAGACAAAAAGTTCGAAAGTTCTCAAGTGAATAACCTAACATCTTGCCTAGAGAAAAAGAGAAACAAGAGCAAACCAGCCCCAAAGGTAGCAGAAGACAAGAAATAACCAAAATCAGAGCTGAACTGAACAAAACTGAGATGCAAAAAAAAAAAAAAAAAATTAAAAAGATCAAAGAACCAAGGAGTTTTTCCTTGAAAGAATAAATTAGACTACTAGCTAGATTAATAAGAAAAAAAGAGAGAGAAAAGATCCAAATAAACACAATCAGAAATGACAAAGGTGACATTCCACTGACCCCACAGAAATATAAAAAACCCTCAGAAAACTACTACAAACACCACCTATGTACACAAACTAGAAAACCTAGAAGAAATGGATAAAGTCCTGGAAACATTGAACCTCCCAAGATTTAACAAGAAAGAAATTAAACTAAGGAACAGACCAATAATGAGGTCCAAAACTGAATGAGTAACAAAAAGCCTACCAACCAGAAAAATCCCAGGATCAAACACATTCACAGCTTAATTCTACCAGATGTATAAAGAGCTTATACCATTCCTACTGACAATGTTCCAAAAAACTGAGGAAGAGGGCCGGGGGCGGTGGCTCACGCCTGTAATCCCAGCACTCTGGGAGGCCAGGGCGGGTGGATCACGAGGTCAAGAGATCGAGACCATCCTGGTCAACATGGTGAAACCCCGTCTTTACTAAAAATACAAAAAATTAGCTGGGCATGGTGGCGCATGCCTGTAATCCCAGCTACTCAGGAGGCTGAGGCAAGAGAATTGCCTGAACCCAGGAGGAGGAGGTTGCGGTGAGCCGAGATGGCGCCATTGCACTCCAGCCTGGGTAACAAGAGCGAAATTTCATCTAAAAAAAAAAAAAAAAAAAACTGAGGAAGAGGATCTCCTCCATAACTCATTCTACAAGACCAGTATCAGCCTGACACCAAAACCTGGCAGAGATACAATGTAAAAGAAAGCATCAGGCCAATATCTGTGATGAACATGGATGCAAAATTTGTAAGAAAATATTAGCAAACTGAATCCGGCAACACATCAAAAAGTTAATATATTGTGATTAAGTAAGCTTTATTCTTGGGATACAGGGCTAGTTCAACATATGCAAATCAATAAACGTTACTCACACCATAAACAGATTTAAAGCAAAAACCATACAATCACCTCCACAGACAGAAAAAGCTTTCAACATAATTCAACATCCCTTCATGATAAAAACCCTCAACAGACTAGACATCAAAATGAACATACTTCCAAATAATAAGACTCATGTATGGCAAATGCACAGCCAACATCATTCTAAACAGACAAAAGTTGGAAGAACTAGAACAAGACAAGGTTGCCCAGTCTCACCACTCCTATTCAACAGAGAACGGCAAGTCCTAGCCAGAGCAATCAGGCAAGAGAAAGAAATAAGGCTGAGCATGGTAGCAAGTGCCTATAATCCTGGAATTTTGTAAGGCCTAGACAGGCAGATCACTTGAGGTTAAGAGTTCAAGACCAGCTTGGCCAAAACAGTGACACGCCATATCTACTAAAAATATAAAAAATCAGCTGGGAATGGTGGTGCACGCCTATAGTCCCAGCTACTTGGGAGGCTGAGGCAAGGAAATCACTTGAACCCAAGAGGTGAAGGTTGCAGTGAATCAGCATCAAAATAGAAAAAGCAAAATCATCTCTCTTCACTGACAATATGATTCTATACCTAGAAAACCCTAAAGACTGCTCCAAAAGGCTCCCAGAACTGATAAAATGACTTTAGTAAAGTTTCAGGCTACAAAATCAATCCACAAAAATCAATAGCTTTTCCTACACCCATAACATTCAAGCTGAGAGCCAAGTCAAGAATACATCTCATTTACAATAGCCACACACAAAAATAAAGTAACTAGGAATACATCTAACCAAGGAGGTAAAAGATCTCTGGACTACAAAACACTGCTGCAAGAAATCATAGATGATACAAACAAATGAAAAAAATTCCATACTCATGTATTTGAAGAATCAACACTATTAAAATGGCCATACTGCCCAAAGCAATCTACAGATTCAAATTACCAGTGTCATTTTTCACAGAATTAGAAAAAACTATTCTAACATTCAGATGGAAAGCTAGAGACTGAAAAGTAAAAGCAATCCTCAGCAAAGAGAACAAAGCCAGAGGCATCACATTACCTGATTTCAAACTACAGTAACCAAAACAGCGTGGTACTGGTATAAAAGCAGACACATTGCTTAATGGAACAGAATAGAGAACCCAGAAATGAAACCACACACTTACAAGCACCTGATCTTTGACAAAGTCAACAAAAATAAGAAATGGGGAAAGGACTCCCTATTCAATAAATGCTGCTGGGATTACCAGCTAGCCATATGCAGAATTAAACTGGATCCCTACCTTTCACCATACACAAAATTAACTCAAGATGGATCAACAGTTTAAATGTAAGACCCAAACTATAAAAATTCTAGAAGAAAACAAGGAAAATCCATTCTAGACATCAGCCTTGGCAAATAATGGCTAAGACCTCAAAAACAATTGTAACAAAAAAAAATTAACAAGTGGGACCTTATTAAAGAGCTTCTGCACAGCAAAAGAAAATATCAACAGAGTAAACAG
>CAUYOR010182677.1:0-10179 GCA_963573925.1 Callimico goeldii
GAGGAAGAGCCATCCCTGACTCCTTTGCTTTCCTCTTCCTCTTCCGGGGTTCTTCCTCACGTATCAAGAGTCTTTAGAAGTCAATCCTGAATGTTAAAAACATGTTGTTCATTGCTCAGAATCAACACACCCCCTCTCTGTGTATGTACCTCAACACATAGAAAAAGGACCTCACCCTGAGGAAATACAGTCCCCTCTGCTGCCCACTACATCAGGATAATAAACTCCTACAGGAAATCTAAGTGAAGTTTTGATCCCTTTCTACAGAATCTGCTCCCCTTCTGGAGAAGCCCCCACATACATGCTGCAGCAGTGAGGAGCTGGGCTGAAATGAGCTCCCCTTCAGGGCACAGGCCCAGCCCTCAGCAAACCCCATTCAGATGCTGGGTGCAGTGGCAGCTGTAATCCCAGCACTCTAAGAGGCCAAGGCAGGTGGATTGCTTGAGGTCAGGAGTTCGAGAGCAGTCTGGGCAACATGGTGAAACCCGATCTCTACAAAAAACAGAAAAACGTAGTCAAGCATGGTGGTACATGTCTGTGTGTCTGTGGTCTCAGCTACATAGGAGGCTGATTGAGGTGGGAGGATCACTTGAGTCTAAAGGGCAAAGAGTGCAATGAGCCAAGATTGGACAAGTGCACTCCAGCCTGGGTGATAAGAGTGAGACTCCATCTTTAAAAAATAAATAAATAAAGGCCGGGTATGATGGCTCATGCCTGTAATCCCAGCACTTTGGGAGTCCAAGGCAGGTGGACCATGAGGTCAGAAGTTTGAGGCCAGCCTGGCCCAGAGATCAGCTTAGCCAATATGGGGAAAACCCATCCCTACTAAAAATACAAAAAATAGCTGGTCGTGGTGGCGGATGCCTGTAATCCCAGCTACTTGGGAGGGTGAGGCAGGAGAATCGCTTGAACCCAGGAGAAGGAGGCTGTAGTGAGCCAGGATCCTGCCATTGCACTCAAGCCTGGGGAGCAGAGCAAGACTCTAACTCGAAACAAAAAAAAAACTTGCTGCTCAATGATGGACACAGAGTCAACTTTAAATATTGTTAGAACTCAGGTCAACTTTTCATGTTAGACCTGGAAGAAACTTTTCACCCCACAAAGAAGGGTGGCAAGAAAAAAAGAGCCATTCTGCCATCAATGAGGTGGTGACCTGAGAGTACACCATCAACACTCACAAGCGCATCCACGGTGTGGGCTTCAAGAAGAGATTCATAAACTTGCCATGAAGGAGATGAAAACTCCAGGTGTGTGCATTGATACCAGGCTCAACAAAGCTGTCCAGGCCAAAAAGAATAAGGAATGTCCCACACCATGTCCACATGCCGTTGTCCAGGCAATGTAATAAAGATGAAGAGTCACCAAATAAGCTCTATACTGTGATTACCTGGGTACCTGTTACCACTTTCAGAAACCTACAGGCCGGCACTGTGGATGAGAACCAATCATTCATCATCGGAAACATAAAGTTAAGGTAGGACACGGTGGCTCATGCCTGTAATTCCAGCAGTTGAAGAAGCCGAGGCGGGTGCATCACCTGAGGTCAGGAGTTCCAGACCAGCCTGACCAATATGGATAAACATCATCTCTACTAAAAAAAAAAATTAGCTGGGTGTTGTGGCGCATGCCTGTAATCCCAGATTCTTGGGAGGCTGAGGCAGGAGAATCACTTGAACCCGGGAGGCAGAGGTTGCAGGGAGCTGAGATTGTGCTATTGTACTTCAACCTTTCAACCTGGGATACAGGAGTGAAACTATGTCTCAAAAAAAAAAAAAACTCATAAAATTGCCATTAAACACAAACAAACAAAAACCAACTCAGACCTATCCTGAGTGTGTGAAGGAGAATCTCTGGAGCATAAAAGATGCATGTGTAAATTCCCCAGCACTCTAATGTGAACCCACGGTTGAGATCCACTCGGAGGTGAGCACAGCGCAGCCCTGACTAGGATCTGGTCTCCCCCTGGGGCCTTGGATCATCAGTACCGAGGCAGTGGAAGGTGAAGAATACAAAAAGAAGCATGCAGAACAGCCAGTATGGGCCAGAGGTGGGCGTGAGGGTGTGGCTGCAGTGTTCATTGGGAGGTGGGTCACAGAAGTCCCCACTGAGAGGTGACATCAGAACAGACACCGGGGAAGGAGGCGTGCCTGCCCCTGCAGCTGCGGGGCCAGCGAGTTCCAGCAGAGACACAGCCCACGTGAGGGCCTTGAGGCAGGAGCAACCTTGGCCCCAGGAACAGGAAAGAGGCCTGCGTGGCTGGAACAGAGGGAGTGAGGACACAGGCAGGAGATGAGGTCAGAGAGGTTCTGGGGGCCCAGATCACACAGGGACCAAGTCTTCAAACATTTTTCTCCCACAACAACAAAGAATTTTATAAAATAATGAATTTCAGCCGGGCGTGGTGGCTCATGCCTGTAATCCCAGAACTTTGGGAGACTGAGGTGTGTTAATCACTTGAGATCAGGAGTTTGAAACCAGCCTGGCCAATGTAGCAAAACCCTGTCTCTACTAAAAATACAAAAAATTAGCTAGGCATGGTTGCATATGCCATTAATTCTAGCTACTCAAAACGCTGAGGTAGGAGAATCGCTTGAACTCGGGACACAGAGGTTGTGGTGAGCTGAGATCACACCATTGCAGTCCAGCCAGAGCAACAAGAGACAAATCCATTTCTCTTTTTTTTTGAGAAGGAGTTTCACTGTTGTTACCCAGACTGGAGTGCAATGGCACGATCTCGGCTCACCGCAAACTCCGCCTTCTGGGTTCAAGCAATTCTCCTGCCTCAGTCTCCGGAGTAGCTGGGACTACAGGCGCGCACCACCATGCCCAGCTAATTTTTGTATTTTCAGTAGAGACGGGGTTTCACCATGTTGATTGGGATGGTCTCAATCTCTTGACCTCATGATCCACCCACCTCGGCCTCCCAAAGTGCTGGGATTATAGGCGTGAGCCACCGCGCCTGGCCATCCATTTCAAAAATATAAAAAATAAAATACAAATACAAAAATTAGCTGGTTGTGGTGGCACACAACTGTAATCCCAGTTACTTGGGAGGTTGAGGCACAAGAATGGCTTGAACCCAGAAGACAGAGGTTAGAGTGAGCCAAGATCATGAAACTACACTCACAGCTTGGACAATAAAGTGAAACTCTGTTCCAAACAACAAAAACAAAAATAGAAAAGAAAAAAAAAAAGAGGATTTTTATGTGATTGATGAAGAGATAATAAAACATGAGTCACATGATAGAGACGGACTGATAAGCAACTGTGACTGGGGCAGAGGGAGTCCTGAGATGAGGGCAGGCTCCCAGGAGGAGGCTGGACACGGGCCGGGGCCCTGGACACAGGGCTGTGGAGCCACATGGAGGAGTCGGGCTTTTGTCCTGGGGAACACGGGAAGCCGGTAGAGGGTTCCCTACCAGGGACCGACATGACCTGCTTTAGATTGAGGTGTGATATCCTAATACAGAGAATGGCCATGGAAGATGGTCTCTGGGTCTACAGCTATGTTTCTTCCATTCTTCTTTTTTTTTTTCATTTTTGGGGTATTGCATGACATTGAAAATTCTAGTTACAACTGGCTACTCCCCTGTCCCAGAAAAGCCACACCCAAACACGCACTCTATTTTGCCAAAAATTTCTGGGGCCAGGGTCACTCAGGTTGAGCTTTTCTGGTCTAGCCTCTCATCTCCAAGTTGTAGGGAGAGTCACTGATGCTCAGAGAGGGAGACGTTCACACACCACATTACTCTGAGAAAGTCTGAGATGAGTGAGAAGGTGTGCCTGAATTCTCACATGGTGGCCTGGAAGGGCTAATGGGAAGGGTTGGTCTTTATCACCCCAATCATTAAAAATTAGAGAACCATCCATTACATACCTGGGCTAAAGAAACTTCTTTTGCAAGGTTCTGATGCCATTAATTCCCTACATTTAATTCTTCCTTATAAGAAAGTCACAGCAACATTTATAAAATGCAGAAGGGTGAGGCTGGGTGCAGTGGCTCACACCTATAATGCCAGCACTTTGGGAGGCCAAGGTGGGTAGATCACCTGAGATCAGGAGTTCAACACCAGTCTGACCAACATGGTGAAACTCCGTCTCTACTAAAAACATAAAAACTGGGCGGGGCGCGGTGGCTCATGCCTGTAATCCCAGCACTTTGGGAGGCTGAGGTGGGTGGATCACAAGGTCAAGAGATCGAGGCCATCCTGGTCAACGTGGTGAAACCCGTCTCTACTAAAAATACAAAAATTAGCTGGGCATGGTGGCGCGTGCCTGTAGTCCCAGCTACTTGGGAGGCTGAGGCAGAAGAATTGCCTGAACCCAGGAGGTGGAGGTTGCGGTGAGCCGAGATGGCGCCATTGCACTCCAGCCTGGGTAATAAGAGCGAAAACTCCATCAAAAAACAAAAAACAAAAACAAAAACAACACAAAAATTAGCTGGGCACAGTGATACAGTCCTATAATCCCAGCTACTCGGGAGGCCAAGGCAGGAGAATTGCTTAAACATGGGAGGTAGAGGTTGTGGTGAGCCGAAATCTTTCCACTGCACTCCAGCCTGGGTGACAAGAGTGAACTTCGTCTCAAAAAACAAATGAATACATAAAATAAAATGCAGAAGGGTGAACACACAGCTATTGACCTTGAAAACAATGAAAGAAGGTCAGTTGTAGACCTAAGACATAAGCAAATTTTTTTAATCAAGAATACATGGGTGGCTGGGCGCGGTGGCTTATGCCTGTAATCCCAGTACTTTGGGAGGCTGAGGCAGGTGAATCACCTGAGGTCAGGAGCTGGAGCCCAGCCTGGCCAACATGGTGACATCTCATGTCTACTAAAAATACAAATAATTACCTGGTCATTGTGGTGATCTCCTTTATTTTTATTTTATTTTATTTTTGAGTCGGAGTTTCACTTGTTACCCAGGCTGGAGTGCAATGGCGCGATCTCGGCTAACTGCAACCTCCACCTCCTGGGTTCAGGCAATTCTCCTGCCTCAGCCTCCTGAGTAGCTGGGACTACAGGCACGCACCACTGTGCCCAGCTAATTCTTTTTTGTATTTTTAGTAGAGACGGGGTTTCATCATGTTGACCAGGATGGTCTCAATCTCTTGACCTCGTGATCCACCCGCCTCGGCCTCCCGGTGGTCTCCTTTAATTCCAGCTACTCGGGAGGCTGAGGCAGGAGAATTATTTGAACCCAGGAGGTGGAGTTTGCGGTGAGTCAAGATCGCAACATTGCACTCCAGCCTGCCCAACATTAGCAAAACTTTCTCTCAAAAAAAGAGAGAGAATATATAGCTCTCCCGTCCCTTTTTTTCTTTTGAGACAGGGTCTTGCTCTGTTGAGCAGGCTGGAGTGCAGTGGCATAATCTTGGCTCATTGCAGCCTGGACCTCCTGGGCTCAAGCGATTCTCCTGCCTGGGCCTCCAGGGTAGCTGGAATTACAGGTGCACACCATCACGCCCAGTTAATTTTTTTGGTGGCGGGGGGCAGAGATGGGGGTCTCACTATGTTGCCCAGCTGGTGTCTGATTCTCTCCTTCTCCCTCTAGCTCTTTTCTTGTCATTTTTTCTGGAATTCTGCTCCTCATTTTGTACCGCTCTCCTCTCCTGCTGTTTATCCCCTTCTCCCCTCTATTCCTTCTTTTCTGCCTCTTCTCCTCCATCCTCACAACTTACTTAACCCCTTGTTGCTCCTTCTCCCCAGTCGTCCTCAATTTCCCTATCTTTTTACCTCTTCTCCCCTCTCTGCACCTCCTCTGCTCTGTTAAATTCTCTCTTCCCTGTTATACACCCGTCCTCCCTGCTGTGTCCTCCCTGCTGTGGCTCTGTCTGTTCTTGCCACCAGCACCACTCTGCTCTGTCTGCCCCGGCTCCAAGTCCCTCCTCGTCTCCCTCACTCTCATGAGCCTCCCTCTTTGCCGCCCCATCCCTGCCTTGCTGTCCATCTCTCTGTACATCACGCTTTTCTCTACATTTCTCCAGTTGCTTTTCCCCTCCTTTTTTTTTTTTTTTTCACTTTTGCTGTCTCTTGGCAAATCCCTCACCCATCCTCTACTTTGCCATCTGTTATGTCTTTCTCATTTTTCTTTTCTCTGTCTCAGGTTTTCTACTGCTCTCTGTCTCCTGATCCCTTTGGCCCACACAATTACAGGAGGGTTTGGAGTAAGTCGCCTACATGCCGGAGAAGCACATTCTCCAAGGGCTGGAGCTGGGCAGGCAAGAACGCCTCCTGTCACAGGACAGGCCCTGTGCACCTCCCCAACGCGGGATCAGGGGAAGCGGTGACTACGGAGGGGAGACTTGGGGTGCAACAGGGTTCCGTACGAGGAAGGAGCTGGGGGGCGACGGCGCCTTAAGACAAGGGTGGGGTCTGCAGGATCCCAGGACGAGGCAGAGGATGCGGCCTCCCCGGGATTGGGACCGTGGCGCTGGGCTTTGAGAGGCGACGAAGGCTAGGGTGGGAGGTGCCCAAGGTGGGAATCCACCTCTCGCGTGAGGACTTCAAAAACCGCGGGGAGGGAGAAGTCAGAAAAAGGTTCTGAGTGGAAAAATTATGCAATAAAAAGGGTACACATTGCCCTATGGTAGAAAGACCAGAGAGGGGACCAGTCGCAGGGCAACTTTAAATCCAAAAGTAAGCGACCCCCGGACTCTCACAGGGATGTCTCAATCTGCATGAGGTGAAGGAGGGCAGGGTGAGAATTTCCCGGTTTGTGGGGACCCTACATCCCAGTTACAAAAGCGCCGGGGACCTGAGAAGCGCAGACAAGACAGAGGGAAACTCACGCACCGCGGTGTGACCATCCCACGCGATCTCCTTCCGGTCTGCGCGAATCTGCGTGCGCAGCGCTGAAGGCAGGCCTGGGCGGGACCCACGAGGGGGTGGGCAAGGGAGGGGCGGGGCGCGGGGCGCGGGGCGGAGAGACCTTGCCTTTCAGAACCAGCAGAAGGCAGGCCGTGGAGGGCCGTGTGTGTTTCTCATCCTGGCTCCCAGCGCCCATTTTTTTGGGTTTGGAGGTGAGACCGGCCAGGAAGGCTGAGGGACGATTCAAAAGCCTTGGAATTGCCGGGAATAGAAATGCAAAGTAGAATTTGAAATTGAAAGCCCTGCTTGAGCGGAACCTACAATTTCATGCTGACAATCCACAGAACAGAATAGAAATCCTCTCCCTTTATATTCTCCATTCACTGCCATACAGCGTATGCCCTTTCAGGCAGGGACGCCACCCCCTGGGTCTTTGGTTCTTGTCCTGGTCTGTTTCCTCATATACTGCTTCCGCTTTGTAACTGCTCTAGGCATTCCTCCTACGACAAACTATATAGTCATATAGGATTATATAAATCAGCACTAAATCTGTCGATACAGCTCCGACTACAATACCTATATCACTATAGAGAAACATTATATGGAACTAAGTATTTTAGATATAAGTACTCGCTGTGTTGCCTAAGCTGTAGTTCAGTGGCGCAGTATTAGCTCCAACCTTCTCCTGTCGGCCACCCAAGTAGCTGGGACCACAGGTCGTGTGACTATGCCTAATTTTTTGTACTTTTTTTTTTTAGGAGACACGGGATTTCACCCTGTTAGCCAGAATGGTCTCGATCTCCTGACCTCAAGATTTGCCTGCCTCAGCCTCCCAAAGTGCTGGGATTACAGGCATGAGCCACCATGTCCAGGCTGGTCTGGAACTCCTTACCTCAAGCAAACCACCTGCCTCAGCCTCCCAAAGTGCTGGGATTGCAGGCGTGAGCCACCACACCTGGCTTTTTTTTTTTTTTTTTTAAATAAACAGGGTGACCCCTGTGACCCAGGCAAAAATACAGTGGCACAATCACTTGCCTCAGTCTCTTGAGTAGTTAAGATTAGAGGTGCTTGCCACGACACCCAGCTAATTTTTGTATTTTTAGTAGAGATGGAGTTTCACTATATTGGACAGGCACATCTCGAACTCAAGTGATCCACCCACCTCGGCTTTCCAAAATCTTGGAATTACAGGTATTAGCCCCGCATCAGCCTAGTTTTTGTTGACAGGAATAAGAAACAAGCCAAGCTGGGGGGCTTGCTCTGCGGATTCCAGCACTTTAAGAAGCTGAGGCGGGAGGATCATGAGGTCAAGTATTGAGACGATCCTGGCCAACACAGTGAAACCATGTCTCTACTAAAAGCACAAAAACTAGCTGGGCGTTGTGGTATGCACCTGTAGTCTCAGCTACTCACAAGGCGGATGTACAAGAATCGTTTGAAGCCAGGAGGCAGAGGTTGCAGTTAGCTGAGACCATACCACTGCACTCCAGTCTGGTAGCAGAGCGAGACACCATCTCAAGAAAAAAAAAATATGTAAAAATACAAAAATTAGCATGGCGTAGCAGCATGCATCTGTAATTCCAGCTATTCAAGAGGCTGAGGCACAAGAATTGCTTAACTGCAAGGTAACAGATTGCAGTGAGACAACACCACACCATTGCACTTCAGCCTGGGTGAAAAGAGAAAGATTTCATCACAAAAAAGTAAAAAAAAAAAAAAAAAAAAAAAAAAAGGCTGCATTAACTGCTGACTTCAAGTGATCTATCTGCCTTGGCTTCTCAAAGTGCTGGAATTTCAGGTGTGAGTCACTGTGCCCAGCCCATTCTTTAACATAAACATTTCTTATGTCAATTAATGCTGGAACTCAATGTTAAGTCAAATCAAACTCGTCAATACTGAATTGACTCCAATGTCAATTAATGCTTAATGGTTTGCTATACTTATTGCATTTGGAGCAGTTATATCAAAAAATGAACATTCTGATGTTCTGCAAGGAGTGACTTTGGATCGAAGACCTTGCCACACTATGGCATTTGTAAGATTTTTGCCCAGTGTGGATTTTCTGATGTCTAATGTGGTGTGAACATGAAGTACAGGCTTTGCCACAATCATCACACAAGTGAGGTTTCCCTCCTGTAGGAATTCTCCCATGTTTTGCATAAGATAGAGCTTGACTGAAGATCTTGCCACAATCATGACATTGGTAAGGTTTCTTTCCAGTATGAGTTTCCTGATGAACTGCCAGGTATAAACAATGATGGGACAACTTGTCACATTTATTACACTTGTAAGATGTCTCTTTATTATGGATTCTCTAATAATTTGCAATGGTTGTTGTGGGTAACCCCCATATAGGCACCGAGGAATGAGAGCTAAGTAGAACCCTGGCACACTTTATAGTGTTACTACTCAGCTATTTCCTTTTATATAATCCTTTACAAAATCATATAATAGTTTATTTTACTTTTGAGACGGAGTTTCACTCCTGTTACCCAGGCTGGAGTGCAATGCACGATCTTGGCTCACTGCAACCTCCACCTCCTGGGTTCAGGCAATTCTCCTGCCTCAGCCTCCCGAGTAGCTGGGATTACAGGCGTGCGCTACCACGCCCAGCTAAATTTTTTTCTATTATTAGTAGAGACAGGGTTTCACCATGTTGACCAGGATGGTCTCGATCTCTTGACCTCGTGATCCACCCGCCTCGGCCTCCCAAAGTGCTGGCATTACAGGCTTGAGCCACTGCGCCTGGCTCATATAAGTTTATAGAAATAGGGCTTAACGAATCCCTTTATATAATCCTCTATCTATAATCATGTAATAGTTGATAGTATGAGTGCCTAAAGAACATTTCCCTACATATATACCTATAATTATATCTTAGTTAATAATCAGAGGAATGCCTAGAGTGGACACAGTACAGAGCATGAATTAAGGAATAAGCAGCTTATAATCACAGGAATGCCTAGAGCAGACACAGTGCAGAGCATGATTTAAGGGAAAAAGTTATACCAGGACAAGAATCCATGGCCCAGGTGGCAGCGTTCAGTATCGTAAAGATACCCGCTGTATGGCAGGCTTGGGGTGAGAGCCACTCCTCCTGATGAGGAGTTGTAGGACCTTGCTCCAGTTCTTGTGGAAGGCTGATGTACAAGAATCGCTTGAAGCCAGGACTGGCAATCCACCTTGGTGACTGTGAACTTTATCAGCTCTTGCTACTGTGCTGCTTGCAAAGCATCTTCCCATAGAACCCATTGGAAGCTGCCAGAAGGTGGCAGTAACCTTGACAGCTCTGTCACTGCTGTGACTTAAAGCATCCTCCTATAAATCTTCTTAGTAGTTTGGCCGGGTGCGGTGGCTCACGCCTGTAAT